>PVJX010008611.1:0-43507 GCA_004027295.1 Dolichotis patagonum
ATAGCAGCACAATTTGTAATAGCCAGATCTTGGAAACAACCTAAGTGCCCATCAACTGAGGAATGGATAAAAAAGTTGTGGCATTTTTATACAATGGAGTACTACTCAGCTATAAAGAATGATCACATCGAGATATTTATAAATAAATGGACATGACTTGAGACCATTCTCTTAAGCGAAATAAACCAAACTCACAAGTGTAAATACCATATAGTCTCCCTAGTATGAGAGTTGATAGGAGTATATAAGATTTTATGGTGAGCATGAGTCCCCATCTCATAGCTTTGAAGACTTTCAATGTTTTCAATCATCAGTTGGAATGGTTTTATTCTGTTTTGTTTGACTATTTCATGCGTGATGATATGAACAGCTGTTTTGAAGAAAACAAAAATTATGACAGCTATTGCTGATTTAATATCATCCTTCTTAGAAGTCCTACCATGCTTCTATTCTTCTACTACCATTGGTTCTATCTATCACATTGTGTCTTATTGGGATTTGAATATGTGTGATAGTTTAAACAAAATTTTCTATGAAAAATGAGATATTATAGTACGCATTGATCATCGTCTGTTATTCAGTTCAGAAAGCCCTGTAATTCTTTCACTCTTTGAATGGCTTTATACTATTTTGTTATGTTTGATATTACTGTATTTGAATCTATGCTCAACTATAGCAGAGAAAGAGATATTGTGATAGCTACTGTTGATGTCCGGTTGTCTTAATGTAAAGTACTGTGTTGCCTATGTTGTCCTGTTCTCATCTGCTCTGTACTGCCCTCTTTTGTTTTATTCTCTTTAAAATTAAAAAAAAAAAAGAAATAACTATCATTTTATCTTCTATGAATGATAGTATTTGCAGAAATACTGTCCTACTTATCAGTTCAAGTAATAAAAAAAAGTTAATAAGGACCGTTAAGTTCAAGAGTTTTCAATGTTTATGCCCTGTTCGTTATTATAACTTATTTCATTTCCCATTCTATGAGCCTCCCCTACACACACATCCTCTTCAGATACATCACTGGCTCCATACTGATGGTTATCAGCAACAATCAGAGGCTTTTCCAAGCATAAGATTTTAAGTCAGTAAAGAAAAAGCAACTTAAAGAGAAAGTGGATATAGTGAAGACTGAAGCTGACTTCACTGTGTAAAGAATAATGAGTAAAAGGCGAAAGATTTATACGATCTGAAGAGAAACCAGAGTATAAGAATAATGAGTGACACCAGGTGAGAGGGAGCAGAAACATGTGCGTAAGCCCCGAGCAGGAGGAAACAGGGCAGCTGGCAGTACACCTCTTCTATAGCTGCAGACAGCCAGTGCACACCTCTCAGCAGGTGGGACAGTTGGCCTAAAACAGCTCAGGTGCTGCTTGCAGGAAATGGAGCCAAATGGTGCTGGATAATCAAGGAACATCTGTGGGAAGGTCCCCAGCGCCCTCCTGCTTTGTCTTTGCTCTCACAGAAACTATGGAGACTCTGAACCCACAGCACTCTTCTAACCAAAATGACAAGCACTGTGCCAATGTTGCAGGTCCAGAACTAAACAGTTTAATCAACCAGTTAAGATGGCTATTTTAGGAGCATGGCTTAATTTGATGCAGGCTTAGAAGAAAGAAAATCTACATCTTCAAATGAAGATATAGGCGACAGATTTCTGAAATTACAAAATGTAAACTAACTACCCATTCATTCATTTACCTACCCACCCACCTAGTAACTGAATTTTTACAGGTGCTAAGAACTCACAGCAAAACAACACGGATTCAGAGTGAAATAAATTAAAGGAAACTAGCAAGCTGTGAAATTCACTATTCAAATGATCATACACGAAAAAATACAACTGGTGTTTAATGAACAGAATGATTAATATTAAGCTCATGAGGATTAACCCTGAAAACCAGGAAAACAGAGAGACAGTGAAGCCAATTCCTAAAGGAAAAGCATGCTGCTTACCCAACTATCTCATCATCTAAAGAAATTAAGTGTTACTTTTCATGGACTCATAGAGATTCAGCAAAAAAGTGAAAAGCACCCACACACTCTGAAATGAGACGCCACTAGATCCTGCTCTGGGTGACAGAGGCAGAAGTGAAGCTTGCACTTTCAAACTGTACTGTGGATGGTAGGGCAAGGACTCATAACTATTTCTTGCAGCCCAGATATGGCTTAAGTAGAGGAGGGCCAGACTGGGTCACTGTGAGGAATTCTGTTTAAGGAGAACATCGGGAGTGGACATAGTGGGAACTCAGAAAGCACCTGGAAAGTCATAGCATGATAGGAGTTCTGCAAGGTAAAGAATTCCCTCAGATTCAAGAAGTGTCCCAGAAGCCAGCCAGCCACCTGCCATGTCCAAAGGGATGACTGGAGGGGAGGGAAGAGGAAGGGCATTAAAAAAAACACCAAGCACAGTATGTATATGTACCCAATCCACAAGATGACTATCAACTGCAAACACGTACTAATAAAATTTTTTAAAAATGAAAAAAAATGACAGCCAGATGACATCTGCCCCAGTCAACTTGGTTCTTCCTACTGTGTATCTTTGTCTGATACTGGAAACAGTAAGAGAACCCATAGCAGCCATGAAGAGGAAAAGAAGATAAAACTAGAGAAAAGCAACTCGCCCCTCTTCCCTAATAACAATCTCTCATTTAAGGTAGAAAGGAGTTATATGAAGTAGCCACAGAAATTCACAGAAATTCATAGACAGAAAACTGGAAGTTCAGGGAGGAGAAGTTTTACCAGTCTTGATACTACAATGAACCAGATTCTAAATCCACCCTCTCCAAGTAGAACAGTACCTGTTTACTACATGCAAAAGCACAGGCTGAGAACTATGCATCACTGTGTGCAGGAGAAAGAGAAGGCTGAGATACCAGGTTTGAAAAACAACTATAAGAAGGTTGCTTCTCCTTGCACTGAACAGTGTTTCTTCTCATTGACCTGGTTGCACAGTAAAACCAATACAAGAAGGGCCAATCTTGGGATGTGCTCTTAAGGGGTGTCTAGACAAACCCTGTCTCACAAGAGATACCACTTCATACCCATTAGAGTGGCTATCATTAAAAACAAAAGACAGAAAACACTTCAGTAGTCTGGGAATACCAACAGTTCACTAGCATGTGAAATAAAGTTAAGGGTACAAATTCCTGGGCTTAAAATCTGGTTCTTCCATTTACAAGAAGAAATCCATGACAAACAATTTTATCTCCACATACCTCTCCTTTCCTAACTGCAAAAAGAAGGATAATATTAGCATATACTTTATTAGGCTGTTGGGAGGATAAAATAAACTACTAAGTATGAAATGTTTAGAAAAATCAGAGCCTCACATAAAAAGTACAAAATACCATCACCCTTAATGCCAGTAATACCATCACCATTATGACTGGTAGGTACTTACATTGGTAAAACCAAAAAGGGAAAACCACTTGCCATTGAAATGTAAGATAAGACATTCTACTAGCATGTTTCCTGGAGAAACTCTAATTTCATGAGGAGACACTAGAAGAATGTTTTATACATGCAGCATTTGTGAAAAAAAAAACTAAGAAAAACAACACAAAAGGCTACTTAGACAGCAACAAATAAATAGATTATGGCATACTGATATATTGTAATAATTATTACTGTAGTTTAGATATTGAGTGTACCCCCAAAATCCAAGTGTCAAAGGCTTGCCCCCAGGATGGTGCTATTGGGAGACAACAGACCTAGGACACGGTTTTTACTTCGCTGGGGCTGCCTTTGAAGGGTGTGTGGAACCCTGACTTTCTTTCTCCTCCTCTCTTGCCTCCTGGCAGGAGGGGAGCAGTTCATTCTACCACACGGTCCCCGTCACCACTACTGCGCATTCCTACCAGCAGTCCAAAGCAAGGAGTCTACAGGTCTGCCAGACCATGGACTAGGGCACCTAAGACTGTGAGCCAAAATAAGCCTTTTCTCTTGATAATTATCTCCAATATTTTCTTATAGTGACAGAAGCTAATACAAATACACAGCATGGAAATAATACATAAACTGGAACTACATGCATCATATGGACCAGTCTTGCAGACCTAGTGCTGGAATGGGGAGAGCAACACAGAAGAGTACAGTGATATGGGGCTGATGACATAAAATTGAAAGCTGCATAACTGTTCACAGTTTTATTGAATATGTAAATGTCCCAAATCATAACAGTAGTTACATTAGGGCAAGAGAACTAAGAGTTTGATCAAAGAGAAACTGGGAATGCAGTTGCACAGCAGAGAATTTGCCCAGTAAGCACAAGCCTCTGAATTTGATCCCTAGCATCATGAAATAAGCAAACAAAAGAGGAAAAACACATTACCAATAGTATTAATAACATTTGTTTCTTACATAGATGATAATAGATTTTTTACTGATATTCCCTAGCTTTTATGTTAGATGCAATATATATTATTTATAGAATATAAAAATTTTTAACGAAGAGTCTATGTGTCACAAAAATCTAAGAAAAAAAGAGTAATAGTTATTTTTCAAATCATTCAAAAAACATCTAGGTGATATCTATCCCAAGTGTCTCAGAATTTACCATAAACAATGCAGAGAAAAATACAAAGACATAATAGCATTTCCCAAACTATTTGCTTAGAAACACTGAGCCGAAACTGAAAACAATGCAGCCCAGGAAGACAGTAAAGCGGTTAGGGACAAGCCTTTGAGATGCAGCCACGCTTAAAGACAGGCATGACAGACATCAACAAGACTGTACAGTCCCCAGTTCTTTCCTCCTGTCACACTTTGAAATCTCTTTATCATTTTCACTGCTCTAAAAATAATTTCCTATCTCCACTTTTCTAACACCTGTTAACTTCTCCCTTTGCCTCTAATCTCAACCTCATTCTTCTTCAGTGCACTCCGCACAAAGCATCCGAAACTCACAGGCTCCCTGTAAACTACCATTACTTCCTCACTGAACAGTCGCCCACGGATCCCCATTGACCTGACCTAACAGAGTGTCCACTATATAATTAGCAAGGCTTTGTATGATCTTCCATCTACCTGCCTCACCAGTTCATTCCCTTCCAGGTTATCCCTGATTGCACAGGTTTAAGTTGGTGGTTCTCAGCTGTGGCCCTTGAGACCAGCAGCCTAGGAATCTGTTAGAAATCAGACCTAGGCCACACCTTGTAAATCAGAGTAAACTCCATGGGTAGGGTTCAAGAATCTTAGTTTTAATGAGTCTTCTAGTTGACTCTGCAGCACATCAAAGTTTCAGTATTACTCCTTTAAATTATTAATGAGAGATAAATTATTATTTGAAGAAATCTAGTGGGAGAAGTCAGAACGTACTACAGAATAGAGGTAAAAACTACATACATGGGCTGTAGCTCAATGGTACAGCACTTACTCAGCATTTACACAGTCTGAATTTGATCACTAGTACTGCAAACAAGCAAGCAAACAAAAAGCACTGACTATCTCTTATTAGCTGTGTAATCTTAAACAAGTCATCTCTGATTCTCAGTGACCTCATTTAAAACAGTATAATAATATCTATTTCATACACTGTGAACATTAAAGAAGTTAACATACGTATTATGCTTCAAATTGTAGCTGATGCACAGTAAGCACTAAGTGTTATTTCTGATCGCTGTAACAGACATTATTGTACAAGGACCACATTATATTTTGAAGAGTCAGCACTGAATGCTAATGCCCATAAAAGGTGAAAAAATACATTCACTCTCAAAAGGAAAAGCTGGTGGCCCTGAAGCAAGGCCAGCAGATTGCTGTAGCTGCTGGTTTCAAACAGGAGCCTAAAGAGAATTCTTTCTGTGGTCTGTTGGCCATTTCAGAACTTTCAAAATGGAATGGTCAATTCATCAGAAAGAAATAGCAGGTGAGTGTGGCAGGCTTTCAGTGGCATGCAGGAGAGACACCCTGGCACCTCGGGACCTGCACCATGCGGTTGATTTGGGGGGGTGGCTGGGAGAACAAGGAACTTCTCTCCTCTCTGGGGGGTGGCTGTGAGCCTGCTGGCGCGGGGGCTGAGAATCAAACATCTCATGTCATCCTGTCCCCTGTCCCGTGCCCCCCCCATTAACAAGTGGGAGCCAGTGAACTACACATCTTGTGAAAAGATTGGCTGTGTTATTTAGTATGAGCTCCCCATATGCAAAGATATGGACAACCATTTGGAAGAAAACAAGAGACAATATGACTGATAGTGAGGATCTCTGGTTGTCTAGCTTTGAAATTTATGCTTTCTTATGTCCTGTGCTGTTCTGTTTTGTTGTGTTTAATTTTACCCCTTTAAAATAAAGTTTTTTTTAAAAAAGGAAAAACTGTTCTTATCTTCTTTTAGGTAAATTTTTTTTCCCAATATATCATTTACCTTTATGCAAGAGTTTATTTCCTTCCAATTAGAGACTACTATTTTGATGCAATGACCTCTTTCCAGGAGTCAAGGAATCTGCCTTTAAGTGGTCATTTATTTCAGGTATGTTAATGCACTTTGTAGCAAGGAATTTACCAGACTGAAAAAAAAGTTACTGAACATTAACCCTGTAACAAATACAGTATTTCTGATAGTTATTCTAAATACATTTTATCCAGCAAATTCTACATGTTAAAATGCCCTTAAGACAACTATCTATAAAATCATGGATAAGGATTATGAAACACAAGTTTGGACTGGAGGCCTTTGTATCCTTTCCTTCTGATACTAAGAGGTCACATTAAGTATCAAAACACAGGACTAACTAAACTATAATATGTTCAGAGAATGGGGAATATTCTACTGAACACAAACAAAGTCAGACACAAAATCAGACTTTTTGAAAACATAGTAAGTGAATTTAAGTGGTGTGAAATTATCTAGTGATATTTCTTTTAGGGATCTCAAAGAGTTTTATCTCCTAATTTATAGTTATATCATAAAGTTAGAAAATGAAATAAGACAGGAAGTTAGACTGTAGAAGAAAGTATGAGGAAAAAAAGTACTGTACAAAGACAAGTCACAAATCTCAAGTCAAAATACAAGGCTGAGCAGTGAGAGTTCAAGGTTCTCAGAATCATGTCACTGATTCTGTAGAGATCACTGTACCAAGTGAATCTGCTTTGGAAACCTTTGGGCAGGTACTTATTGTGCATTGTGAATCCCCTTTCCCTCTTCCCCAGACTCTCTACTAGAGGTACATATGAGTCAGGTATAGATTAGTCTTTATTTGTGATTCTCTTAATTTTCTAGGTTCTAAAAATTAACTTTCTGTGAAAAATCAAGTTAAAGAACAAGCATGTAATGATACAGGGAATTTGCGACTTTTCTTTACATGTGAGAGCCACATTTTCCATGTTTATTTTGGAGGGGTTTTTTTGCTGCTGTTGTTTTAGTCCCCTCCCATGTCCCAAACCCTAAACTTCAGTGTGAGGTGAAACGAAGGAATTTTTCAATGCTTTTCATTGCTTTCTGCTTAGAAACAGAGGTCACTGGTTACAAAGAATATTCTATCATCTCTAGGTTTAAGGCCTCTCATCAATATAACTCATTTTATACTAGGAGAAAAATAAAGGTTACAAATTAAGATTATTTGTTCTTGTAAAGTTATGTGCCAGGGAAAGTCAAACTGTCTAGCTCATGTTTGTATTAATCTAATACTACACAACTTCAATTGCGTAGATAATAAAAGATAACAGTGCATGTAAATCACATTTACATTTACGACTAAGAGCCCAAAACAATGAAGAATACTGCTGATCTAAAATTTTTAAAAAATAGTTGCAGAACTCGTTATTTATAACAAAATATAATACAATAACTTTGAGATTTCCTGAAAAAAGAAAATATTAAGTACTCACATTAAGATGTAATTTAAGATCCCCTATAAGAAAAAAATGTTTTCAACTATAAAAGGTAAAAGATGAATAAAATACAGCTTTTCCTCACTATGTCTGTAAGAACTAATGATGTAAGTGTTGATAAGGATTTAGATCTGGAGAAAGTCTTCTAAGAAAATCATCAGAACATTTACCTGCACAGTCCTCTGAACACCATCAACGTTGACAGACAGTAAGGGCAAAGCCAGGTTCCAAGTACTGGTCACATTTAGTTTCGACCCATCAACTTCCACCTGTTGTGACACCAAATAAGACTGTTACCATGAAGAAAGACAGAATACTGATCTCAAGTGCACTGCTGCACACAAAGCAGCAGCCACTTTAAACAGATGGCTCCCAAACAACCTGTCATGTTTACTGCTCCTGCCATGAAAGACAGGGTCCAACAACAGAGTCTTCCCAGCCATCTCTGGGGAGAGGTGAAGGACCTGTGAACAGCTGCCTTCAGATACTGAGGCTTCAAGCATTTGCGATAAGTAACAAACAGCCTTCTAACTCAAAACCTATCTGGACATGCTACATTTACTGCAATTAGACAAGTAATGCATATAAATTCCAGTGACATTTTGCAACCCACACAACAAGCCTTGCATATAATATCCTCTCCAAGGACCAAGGAAGAACTTTTCCTGTGTTAATTTTAATGAAGGACTATGCATTGTTATCTTAATTAAACAGAAGATTTAATTAGACAAAATTCCTGGTGTTGAATATCCAAAAGACCACTCAGACTATACAAAGTTCCATCACACTTTGTCAATCATAAATGGTTGATTCCATCAAATCATCATTCAAAATGCAAAAACAAAAATAAAACCATAGTTTTTCAAAGCAGACATATACTTAAGAAAAAAAATTTAATTTCCATATAAATAATACAAAAGTAACTGAAAGGAAAAAAATAAAGTTAATTAAAATAACATACTAGAAGTTTTTTTTTTTCATTTTCACTCACAGATAATTCCCTTAGTATGAGAAGCAAGAAAACATTATTTTAAGTTTATAGTAGACAACCTAATAAAAGGATACTAACATTAGCTCAAGTTTCAAAATAAGTCTATACGGAATGAAGATACATGATGCCTAACAAGTTTCCCACTACTAATTTTTTTTTAAAAGATACTCTTTAAAGTTAAGGCCTATTTTTCCTCTCCCACTCCCTAACTAGGGGTAGAGGACTTAGGAGAGAGAATACACATTATGATCAAAAAATAAACTGTATTTCCCTGTATGACTGATACCTGATAAGGACAAATTAGTAATATCACCATATAACTGAAGCAAGGACACTACCATAGCTCCAAATCAGAATTATACGGTGCAGGGAGGAAATGTGCTCAAAGCCATCACATGCCTTCTCAGGGCTGTAGCACTCAGTGGATTTCTCTAAGATATGGAACTCTGACCAACAGATGTAATGATCCTATTGATGCTATTACGGGTGAACTCTAATTGTAAGGATAAGTCACAAGGGAAATAGAGACCATCTTTTTGAACTACAGTTTAATACAAGGGAAAGTTGGGGGCAGACTGAAGTAAAGAATTGCTATTACTGTACCATATACATTGTTCACACCTAATTCTAGGTAAGGGTAACCAAACTGTAGATGTAGAGTGGAGATGGCACTTCATTAGTACAAACCTTGCTTAAAGCATCACCACCTTAACTCTTCAATGCCAACAACTGATGAGAAATAAGCTCTGCAGCAAAGGAAGCAAACAGCAGATCTGGTGAGAGATAACAAAGGTAACAAGCCCAAAGAAAAGCTGCAGCTAGCCCCTGCTTAGCACAGCCTTTCCTAGTACAACACAAATAGCAATCAGAAAATAACGAATAGTGCATCTTCACATATAATTTGGGGGAAAAACATTATAAAGAGAAAAAAGTAAATTAAGAGCATATAACACAGAAGAACTCAAAGAAACACAGGAAGAGTTCAGATAAATAATTCTCCAAAGTTTCAAAGGCACCATAGGAAACGTGACCCCTCTTTAAAAAAAAAAGCTCAAAGAAAGAAAACAAAGGTTCAAAGAAGACATTATACAACAACAGAAGGAAATGAAAAGCAAGCTGGTAGAACTCAGGAAAAAAATGAAGAAAAAAATAACATTATAGAGATAAAAGCCACATTAAGAAACAACCAAAAATAGAATGTGACTAAAAAGAAATCCCAGGATATGGAGAAATTATATAAAACAAAATCAGACCAATAATATAAAAGCAAGTTACAGTGAAGACAACAGAAATGGAAGAAGGAGAAAGGGGGAACAAAGAATATCCAAATGTTTTCATGAAAAGGTACATAAAGCAAAAAGAATAAACACAAAGTCAATGCTAAGATTGGATAAAACTTTTCAAAATAAACAATATCTTGAATTTTTAGGTTGATGTTGTTTATGGAATTTTAAGGTTAAAGAGACAATTATGTGGGTATTTAGGCAAAAACAAAAAATCATTTAAAGAAAAGAAAAACTCAGACCAAAGAGCACTACAGTCCAGATACTGATAAAAGAAAATAATGTCTCCTAATTTTATACCCAGCCGAGGCTTCCTTACAATATATCAGATAGGGTCGGGTATGTAGCTCAGCAGCACAGTGCCTGCCTGGCAAGCCCAATGCCACAAGTTCAATTTCTGGTACCAAAATAGATAAATAAAATAAAATATATATATTGTACCATGTGAGAACTTAGGGGGCCCCTTCTTTAAAAATAAAGTGTCTCTACAGGTATTGCTAGAAACAGGCCCCAAGAAAATGCAGAATTGGGTATACAGTATGCTAAGCTTTTTTGTTAAGAAAAAAAAAAACTACAATTCTTAATGCATCAAATAGCTCTAGACAAATACTTAAGTGGAGCAAAGTGGTTGAGAAACAAGGGTGGAAGGAAGGCTTATTTCTTGCCATAAATCCATTGGTACTTTTTAAAATTTGTTCTGTTAAAGTATACTATATATATTTTAATATTTCTTTAAAGTGAGATGTGTAAGTGTGTTAATTTCCTCCATCATTATATAAACAACAGCTCTTCCTGACCTTTCACTAGCAGGCATATAATACCTTGAAGCAGTTTCTCAAAACTGCATTTTGCTTCACAGATTGATACTCATTTCAATATCTCTGGTTGTAAATTTACTGATTTTTTTTTCCAGTGCAGCTAATTTTATGTTTCTTTTCTTTCTTTCTTCTTTTTTTTTTTTTGTACGGGCAATCAAACTCATGACCTCGCGCTTAACAGGCAAGCGCTTATGCCGCCAAGCTAAATCCACAGCCCTAATTTTATCTTTCTAACAAGTTCTCTTCTAAAGAGGAGGTACCTGAAGCAACAATACCAAAAAGCTCTTCTAGGTCTAAAACTGTGTGGTTTTATGGTTGCAAAGTCCTTCTATTTCAGGTATATTCTGACAATGATTTGGTGATTTCCAGTATTATAAAGGAATTTTTGTTCTACTCAAGAACCTCCATTTGGGGACAGAAGTTTTTAAGATCTTTTTTAAAAATGGAAAATAAAAGCTAATAAATTAAATCAAATTCATTGATGATTAAAAAGAAAAATACAGCAAGAGCAAAGTGACACTATACTCTGGGGCTCAAAATTTCACACCTTTCAAGGTAGATCATGTTACTGAAACAACAGAGTGAAAAACCACTAGAACATTTTACACTATGTAAAATCTCATTGTATTTTAAAGAGAAATCAAAGGCACAATACCTCTATTTAGAAGAATTAATCTAAAGATGTCATGTTGTTTAACATTTGAGATCTAGAACTCAAGTACAAATTTACCTTAATTATAAGATTAATACTGAGTCAAGTTCTTGTTATGACTTCTATTTATTTATCAAAATTGAAGCCACAGATATAGCTCATCTTATTTTCTTGCATCATCACTCACATCTTTTCCCTTACCCCATCTCACACCTCCTCCACTACTTAATCTATCCCAGTGTATTTTCCCATTTGTGGTCTATACTGGCTGCACGCCCTATGCTTTCAAGTCTGGACAGAACTCCCTACATATCGACACACATCTCCCCTTTCCTCTGACAGTTTTTGAGCAAATGCTCTGTACTGTTTCACAAATCTTCCCCTTAAACTTCTACAGTGTGGCTACTAAGTATATCCTGATACGTCACCAATCTTCTTCAGCACTTTGGTGGACAGAGAGTGTCCTGCGGAACTGAACCCAAGGCCACTGAACTACATTCCCAGTTCTTTTAAAAATATTTTTGAGACAGGGTCTCATTAAGTCACTAAATTTCCAAGGCTGGGCTGAAACTCATGATCCTTCTGCATGAGTCTCCCAACATGCTGAGATTACATATGTACACTCTCATGGCCAGCTTCTTCAGCAATTTTTATAATTTCTTTTTCATTCTCAATATTTAGTTCTCAGGAAAAAGGGGAAGTATCTCTGACAAGGTGACCTTTACTTAAAATTAGCAAGAAAAATAGAAATTAGGTAAGAATGCTAGCAATAGAAAGTGGATATAACTATTCCAAAAAGAATAACACATTAAACAAACAAACAAACCCAAAGCAAAACAAAACAGAAACTCTGAAGCAAGGAAAAGCTGAGTTGCCTTGAAATTGCCGTGCCTGGAACACAGAAAACAAAGAAGACAGTGGCACCTGGAAAGTGTGGTGAGCAAAGGAGACAAAGAAGGTGCCAGTTAGAGAGTGACACCATCCATCATGTTTTTTAAAGATCTGGAAACAGCTTAGAGAATGAATTCGATGAGATAGTGTGGAGGAGGAGGACATTCAGAAGTAACATCAGCTGGGGAAGGAAAGCATGCATCTTAACTATGGCAACAAGGATGCAAGTCACTGAGGAAAATGGGGAAGAGCAAGCTTGTCAGAGATTCTGCAGACTGTCACCTGGGCCAGATGCATAGCTGCTGCTGTTACACATGGCTGATGTGGCTCTACCCTTGGTATATGATGTGCTCCACAGTCCTCGGTACATGGGGCTGGGTGAGAGAGACCCGGAGGCTCAGTGCACCTAAGCTGGGGACAGATGGAAGAGCAATGCGTGAAGAGGTAAAACAGGAATGGTGTCGTGGATGGAAAGAAAACACAGGGACTAGGAGCTGCACGAAGGCAGAGAGGGAGGGAATCTGAAGGTCACCAAGAGGAAGGTAAGGTGGTGAGACAGACTGATGACGTGAGTTTCAAAGACGAAGGACTTTACAAGAAGGAATAGTAGTCTAGGATGACACAAAGGAAGAAAACAATCCTACTTCCCATTTCTGAAGAGAAGATACTATGAGTGAAACTATAGGAAAGTTTTAGTTACAGTAAGAAAGTGGTAGAACATTCTGGGACAGTTGGATACAGGAAAGTCTGCTGGTCACAAAGCAGGTGATGTAGTTAGTACACTGGAAAAGGATAGGGAGGAAGTGGACAGATTATATAGAGAGGCAAAGGACAGTAAGATAGGGAGTAATAAAGACTGGGGAGGATCTCAAACACATTGAGGACCTCTCCATCTCACAGCTACCAGCACCTCTTAAACCTGCACAACACACCCATCTCTCGGCCACACTGCTGCAGCACACTCACTGCCCGCACAGGGCCTCCCACGTTTCCATTTATGCTCCTCATGTGAGCCAGCACAATTTTATAAACAGGAAAGTGATCATTTACAAAACTGGGGATAAAGGGGAAATAAAACCAATGTGAGAATGAGCAAATGGCTGTGCCACTGGATTTTGAAAAATGTAAACTCCAAAAAAAGAAGAGGGGGAAAAAAAGGATGTGCTACATGCAGTCTCCAGCATAAGGACATCAAATTTCTCACCATCCTGCAATCGTTTAAAGATTGCATGCTAATGTAAAGTTTTGGCGTAATAATTTAGGAAGAATCAGAGCAAGGCTATGGTGGGTGGAATTCATGAAATTGCTCTCCATACTCTCTATTTTCTGAAAACTTTCTCCTAGCATAATCAAAGAGATAGGTAGGTTTGGTTGACTGTTATTCAAACTAAGAGTATTTATTTTATTTAAAACAACAATTCAAAACCATGCTTTCTTTCCAATTTCAAGAAAGCATTTTCCACATTCAATAATCTACCTGGAATTTTGTATTCCATTAAAAGCATTTAACTGCATTTGTAGTACAGAGATGCTGCTGTGGAACATTTTCCATGAGTCAATTGGAACATTCAACTTTCCTATCTACGTCATCATAAGGGAAAAAGAAAGAATACGCCCTGAATTAATTTGACAGGAGAGAGATTACTTACATCCTTTACCATTAAAAAATCAAAAAACATTTCCTCAGAGATACCTCCTGACACAATAAAAATATTATAACTTTTATTGCAGTAGGAACCTGCTAAATAGTGTTTAAAATTTTACTCATCATTAGAAATGTAAAACTTAGAAAATGAAATACTTGCCAAAAGTATTTTCCAAAAATAATAAAACTTTGGGAAGATATAAGCTGTTAAGAAGTGTTTTTGATTCATCACATCTTTTTGTGTGTGTCATATGTAAAGTCGTCTCTTTTTTTTTGTCATCAAATGTTAAGATTAGCATTGTACATGGTTAAATTGATAAAATCAATTGGTAAAAATCAATAACATTTTGCTATTTTAGAAAGCTTGTGACCATATATTTTGAGTCTATTTCTGAAAACAAAATGGAAGATAAGAAAAAGATTTGTTGATCAAGCTATAACTATTCAGAAAGCAATAACTCGTATAGTGTATCCTAAAAATGACTATAATGCACAGTAAGTGCAAAAAGAGGCCATTTTCAGATTTGACCCAGACTGAAAAAATGTCTGCAAAATATAGATTCCAACTTGACCCTTTTCTCCCCATTTTACATATGAGGAAAACTATTATATAATTTATAGGAGCAATTACTTTGTCATAACCTTTACAATATTTCACTTCAATCTACATATTAAAAACAAAAGTAACAAATGTCATGTAAATAAAGATACAGCATTAGCATTTAATAGTTCTTCATTTTATATTCACACTCTGAGAGAAGACTGTTCTAGAGGTTGAGATATGTACCGGTTCTTTTGATCCTTATCTCTTAAATACTAAGAAAAATACGATTATTCAATTGTGTATCAAATAAAGGAGGCATATCCATGCTTCCTATTAACAAAGGAATTTGTATGACATGCAGTTAATAACATGGGACAACACCACCATCTAATATTCTGTACCTAGATAACTTGCCACTAGATATAGAAAACACAAATATAGGGGCTGGGGATTTAGCTCAGTGGCATAAGCACTTGCCTTGCAAGTGCGCGGTCGTGAGTTTGGTCCCCGGTACCGATAAAAAAAATTTAAAAAAAAAAAAAAGAAAACACAAATATACTTTAAGACATTGACAATAGGGCTGGGGATTTAGCTCAGTGGCATAAGCGCCTGCTTTGCAAGCATACAGTCGTGAGTTCAATCCCTGGTACCAAAAAAAAAAAAAAAAAAAACAAAGATGTTGACAATAAGGAGCACATGATTTTCCTTTCATTTGTTAACCCTAATAATTTTGTTAAGGTACTTGATTCATTTATTTACTAGATAGAATATGACAAAGCAAACATTTTATGCTATTATAATAAAGATTCTTAACAATTCAAGATGAATTATAATAATCCTCTTATTTTAATACAACATGAAAGAGTGGGCTTTTCTTCATCTTGCTCTTGTATCTATTAAACTATCATTCTGAAATATAGTAATTATACCTTTTACAATCTTCCACAGGGAAACAAGATGGCTATTTTATAAAAATAAAAAGAACCAATCATTTCTCATCAGTTTGTTTTTTATCACTATCACCTTGGAAACAACCATATTTTTCTCACCAAAATATATTTAACAATGACAAAAAGGTCAAGAAAAAACAGATGTAATGATAGTGAAGATCCATCAATCTATGACAAAAGATTATATTAAATATGCCTGTGTTGTAGATGTAATTAAATATATATCAAATGATGTGAATTGCGAAAACAAATTTTAGGTACTGATCTACAATCAGCCAAGTTGTCTAATATCTGTTTAATTATCGCCTCATTAATTGATCAGTAACAACTTTAATTTCAGTTTTACAGTTTAAAAAGATATCCTACATTATTTTGCCTACAGATTAATTATGGTAGTAGTTTCTTTTGGATTGGTGTGACAAGGTCATTCTCTGCAGATCATACTGTAAATTATCATCAGCCTAATGAATAACTCCAGGTGGATGAGTTTTACATAAAAAGCAACTGAAGCACTGCTACTGGATCATGTTTAAAATCCTGCATATCCACTTAGTATTGTCAATAGAAGGCTTGTGCTTGAACTTAAGTTCAACTGATACCTAACCACTCATTCCTCCATTTCCTTATATGTAAAATGCAAATTCGTAATGTGGCTATGAATCAAGCTGGGAACTCAGGACAGTATTACTATGTAATAACCTTCAATAAATGCTAGCTTTAGTGATACTACTGTTCCAAAAATAGTGATTTTTCTCAATCTGTTTGACTGTTATTTTTAAACACACCTACTTTTAGGGTTGGAGTGCATCTCAGTGATAGAATGCTTGGCTACATGTACTGTACAAGGATCTGGACTCAATCTCCAGCATCGTAAGAGCAAAAATGACTACTTTTACTTGACCTTCTATTTTTCTTAATCCCTCAGTAATCCTGCTTCCATTACTGAGCCTCTAAATTTCATCTGATTCCTATTAGAATCTCATTTGCTTTTCACTACTAAAGATATCAGTAAAATCCCATTACCTAAGCTGGTAGTTTAGCACTTCACAACACACACAAAGTATTATCGGACTTTCACAAGAATGTCTTTTTTTTTTTTTTTTTTTTTTTGGTAATGGGGATCGAACTCATGACTATGCACTTGCAAGGCAGGCACTTATGCTGCTGAGCTAAATCCCCAGCCCAAGAATGTCTAATTAGCTACTCTTTCCAAATCCCCACACACTGTGACACTGAAGTGCTATTTCCTACTAACCTTTATATTATCTTTACTTTATATTATCTATCTCTGACAGTTTAGCATTCTAGTATTGGTTGCATCTAATAGCCCATTTCTCCCAGTCAACAATAAATGTATTTGATATTGTCTTCTACGCTCCTAATTTCAAAGGATGTTCTGGCAGGTTTGTACTCTGTTCTCAGCCTTTATGACCATCAATGATACTATTCTTAATGTATATACTAATTTATTTTACTTTATAATTCCATAGTATATTTAATAGCTTTAAATTTGTGTCTTAAAAATCATAACAAAGGGGCTGGGGCTTTAGCTCAGCAGCATAAGAGCCTGCCTTGCAAGCGTGTGGTCATGTGTTCAATCCCCAGTACTGATAAAAAAAAATCATAACAAATTTACTCCCCAAAGAATTAGTTTTATGTTCTAAAAATTTCTCATGGATTATAAGTCAACTAATAGAATGCTATAAAAACATGAATGATAAAATGTCTCCCTTTTTCTTTTTTATTTGTTATCATAATTCACCCCAGATCCTTTGCCATATAAAAATGAGATGCAGGAACTGATGCTCAAAGATCCACTCATCATATCCATCTAGTGAATAAACTAACAATTGGCTATTTGCGCTATATAATTATATCTAAAGCAATACTTGATAAAAGTCTAACTATCCATAAGGTTGATTATAAGAAATCATGTACTTGCAAAGAGTATAGGGCAGCTTATCAGCTCTATGGACCATTAGCATAAACTTACAGCTAAATAAGATATATACAGTATGGCCCTGAAGCAAGGCCAGCAGATTGCTTGTAGCTGCTGGTTTCAAACAGCAGCCTAAAGAGAATTCTTTCTGTGGTCTGTTGGCCATTTCAGAACTTTCAAAATGGAATGGTCAATTCATCAGAAAGAAATAGGTGAGTATGGCGGACTTTAGGGGGCCTACAGAGGAGAGACCCTGGCGCATCAGGACCTGCACCGTGCGGCTGACTCGGGGTGCCAGGAGAACAAGGAACTCCTCCCCTCTCTGGGGGGCAGCTGTGATCCTGCCGGTGTGTGGGCTGAGAATCAGACATCTCATGTCATCCTGTCCCATGCCCCCCCCCCACTTAGCAAGTGGGAGCCAGTGAACTACACATCTTGTGAAAAGATTGGCTATGTTATTTAGTATGAGCTCCCCTTATGCAAAGATAAGGACAACCATTTGGAAGAAAACAAGAGACAATATGACAGATAGTGAAGATCTCTGGTTGTCTAGCTTTGAAATTTATGCTTTCTTATGTCCTGTTCTGTTTTGTTGTGTTTCATTTTACCCCCTTTTAAAATAAAATTTTAAAAAATAAGATAAACAGTTACCAGTTTCTTTTTATTATTTGTAAAAGGAAACAGAAAAATGATATAATTAACTTCTATCTAATGACCCATTCTAGGGAAACTATCCTAGGGAAAAACTACCCTAGGGAAGTATTTCTTTTAATTTTGTTCCTTTTTTATAAAATAATTTCAAACATTTATAAAAGTTACAGCACTAATACATGGAGTTCCTGTTACATTCCCTCCAAATTTTCTAGTTGCTATAATTTCTTAGTCAGTAAAGAACAGTTGCTCCTCAGCATATATTTCCAAGTACAAGAATGTTCTCTTTATGCAAGCAAACAACAAAATCAGAAAATTATTATTTACCCAATATTACCTCTAATCCATAATCCCTGGTGAAATTTCACTAACTGCCCCAATAATCCCCCTTTAAGGTAAGTCTGGGATCCGATATAAATTCACCCATTTTCATTTTCATATCTCTTTGGTTTCTGTTAGTCTAACCCAGTTGCTAAAATGACTTGTTTTTTATGACCTTGTGTATTCATATGCTAAAAGTATAGCCCCAGTGTGATGCCATTAGAGGATGGCACCTTTGAAGGTAATTAGGTCTTTAGGGTGGAACCCTCATGATGACACTAGTGCCTCACAAAAAGAGACACAAGCTGGACTTAATAGCACACAGGTGTAATCTCAGTACTTTGGATGAATGGGGCACAAGAAACACAAGTGTGAGCTCAGCAATTTAGCGAGCTAGTGAGACCTTGCCTGAGAATAAAAAATAGCTGGGGATATAGGTCAGTACCAAGGCCCTGGGTTCAATCTTCAATACTGGGGGTGGGGGCTGGTAGAAGCAGGAGGAGACACAGAGTTTGTTTCCTTTCTCTCTGTACTCTGTCATGCAGAGACATGGCAAGAAGGTGGCCACCTGCAAACCAGGAAGTGGGCCCTCATTGGACAGGTCATCTGCTAGCACCTTCATCTTGGGTTTTCAGTTTAAAAACTGGAAACATAAATTTAAGGGCTCAGTCTATGGTATATTTGTCAGCAGCCTTAACTGAGACACCATGTCTGTATTCTTTGAAGAATGCAGACCAGTTTCCTAGTAAAATGTCCCTCAGGTTGGGAGAATGTTCCTTCAGGATTTATACATTTTAGCAGGAAAACCACAGCAGTGATGTGCAAGAAGCACACAGGTCAAATTGTGAGGTTGCATTACCAGTGCTTAAGATGGTCTCTGCCCAATTTGTCTGTTGCCATGTTGAACACTAAGGAAATACACTAAATCTGTTTCTTTGTCCACCTATAAGACAACCACCATGGCCCATGAGTTGACACTCACCTTCTCCCCTCCTATATTTGTAACTCCCTTCAGCGGCCGCGAGAAACTACCTTCCCTTAGCCAGTAAACAATTTTGCTACATTTTTTCCACTCACGATGTCCAACATATACACAAATCTTCAACCTATATATTATTTCATACTAAGTAAAAGAGTATGTATTACAGAAAAAGAATATCATAATGCTTTGGCAAAAAGAAAGAGAAAAAGGGTCAACTGATTTTACCTTAAAAAAGAATGGTTTCTCTTTGGGGAAAAAAGGACAGTATACTAGATGATTAATGGGCACAGGTATGGAAATTTAGGACATTAAAATCTGCAATTCAGTTATCATCAATTTACAGGATTGTACTGTCAGCTATAAAGTACAATAAGGATAGGTGAGTAAGGATGGATGAATAAGGACACAAGAACAGCTCAGAGTGTTCACTGTATTATTAGTCTCTCAATTTTGTGAATTTCCATGGTAAAAATTAAAGAAAATGGATTATTAGGCTAGATCAACTATTTGGATTGTCATGATGGGTATCAAAGAATTCCAGTCCATGTTGTAAATTAATTATCAAGCCAATCTGGCCAAGGAAAGATGTGTTTAATGATTTGTATTACAAATAGAATGACAAAAATGAATTCCAAAAGAAAGTCCATTTACCAAGTATTGTTTCCTTGATTCTCTACCACTGATACACTCTTGCTGACAATTCTACTCTATCTTACTAAATTTTACTATCAGCCACTAAGCCAAATACAAACACTTTTTCTATTTCTTTTCATACTGGTGACCACCACCACCAATACCATCCCTACTCTGAACTAGAAAATCTTCCCAAAGTCCTATTGTCAATCAATCACCTATAATTCCATTCACTTCCATTGTCCAGCTAAATCTACGGTTTTATTGTGTCATGAGTCTCCAAAGTTTAAATCCATGGCTTTAGCTGTGTATTAGTGAGCTTTCTGGTCATTGAGACATAATACCCAATATCCAAAACTTAAAAGCAGAGAGAGGTATATTTGGCTCACAGTTTCCAAAGAGTTTAATCCATGGTCAACTAGCATCAAGGCAGAAATGCATGGCAACCAGGAAGTAGAGGGGGAATGGAGAAGCTTGGGACAAGAATATACCATTCCATGTCACACACCTACAGCCCACCTCCAATCAGACTTCACCTCCTAACATCACATTCAACTCTGAATTCTTCAGTGAATTAATCCAGTGTGAATAAAGTGGTTCCATGATCTAATCACCTGTCAAAGCCCTATCTCTAAACACATGAAGTGTTCAGGGAATATTTTAGACCTAAATCATGACAGGTTGTTAAGATATAAAAAAAATAACTTCTCTTTGGTTGGGCATGGTGGTACATGTCTATAATCTCAGCACTCAGGACACTGAGGCAAGAGGATCATTACAAGTTCAAGACCAGCCTGGACTACAAAGTGAGCTTAAGGCCAACCTGAACTGCATAGTGAGATCCTGTCTCAAAAAGACCAAAAAAAAAAAAAAAAAAAAAAAAAAACACCTCCAGAAGGCCCTCTAGATCATCTGTATTAGTGGTCTTAATCTGCCAACATCATTCCGACTTTTATTCTCTCTTTAGCAAATACGTACAGGCATTATTTCATTTACTTTATTCCTATTATTTCTTATACTTAGAATAGGCAACCCTATTCAGCCATCCTTTATTACCTACTACACAATGCTGTTTATTTTGTTAAGTTTGTTTTTGACCTTCTGTTTCATAGGCCCTAAATCCAACCATACCACCTCCTTGTCTTCTGCTAAACTGGATGGGGTATTGCCATTTTAGATTTCTATAACATTTTATATCCCTTTGTACTCCTCCAATTGGGTCTTATATGCTAATCATTACTGTCATCACCTCAACCACTCCAAACCAGAAGCTTGTAAGAACAAGTTAGTGCTTTATTCTTTCATGTTCCTCATGAAGAGCTTAGCATAGCAACCAGATCTTAAAGACTGGCACATCTGGGGCTGGGGATTTAGCTCAGCGGCATAAGCGCCTGCCTTGCAAGCACATGGCCATGAGTTCGATCCCCGTTACCAATAAAAAATTAAAAAAAAAAAAAAGATTGGTACATCTTTGGTAAAATAGATTAAAATAAAAATTACCTAATTATGTTAAATAGAAAATCTTTTATCTTTATCAGTACAGACATTTTAAACTAACATATAACATTAAAACTGACAGATACACTGACTCACTTTCATATGCTTTAAATTTTTCAGATAAGTGTGTTTTTCCTTAGACTATTGACCACTGACAACATGGTTCTCTCTTGAAACTTTCCAAGACAGTTTCAGCAAAACCAATAAAGGAACTCTTGATACTAAATATTTTTACTTGCAATGTTCTGTAAAGTGTTGATAATACTTGTATTTAAAAATACGTAAATACAGTAGCTATTCAAACTACATAAAAGACTCTAGTAAGCCCTTTTAGGGCACAAAGTCTATACCTCATTGCCTTCTTACTGTGTATATAGCCCAGTATATCTAACTGAACTCTTTTTTTTTTTTTTTTTTGTACTGGGGATTGAACTCATAACCTTGTGATTGCCAGGCAAGCACTTATGTCACTGAGCCAAATCCCCAGCCCTTAATGTAACTCCTTTAAAGAAGGGAAGGGAATAAGAAAAAAGTTTAAAATAATTTTACATTGCTACTTGAAATTCTACTCCATTTCTAGGGTGTCACTTTCATGTCTACAGAAATAAAATTATCCATTCAAGTTACTAGATAAATCATTTTAATTCTGATGACTGAGAACAAATAAAAGTGCTCTATTATTTGTAAAACTGTGTTCTCAAACTCAAAGGGGAATAAGACTGGCACTTTTCTAATAGTCTTGAAAAAGAGTGTGGTTAATATATACCTCAATTTTGGCAACAGTTACCAGAAATAATACATAGATTGTGGCCAAATTGAAAGATAGGAGGAAAAGAAATGGGTAGAAAACAATTAGGAATAGTACAAAAAATTAATGAGCAAACCACATTCATTCTTAAAGACTGCCAGATAGAAACTGGGGGAGGGGGGGAAATAACTTTACATTTTAGTCTCTTAGAAAGTTATTTAAAAACTTCAGAAATATTTCAAGTAATGCTACCCCTGAAATACCAAAAGTCAACTCAAGTCAATTCTCAAGATAGATGGAAAATAAGCAGTCTGAAAACTTATCTTAGTTTTTCTACCTGTCAGTCAAGAATTAGTATTCTGGAGCCTAGGGTTTAGCTCAGCAGTGTAAGTGCTTGGCAAATGCAAGGTCGTGAGTTCAATCCCCGGTACAAAAAAAAAAAAATAGTATTCTGTACATTTTCAAAATACACTATTATTTGATGGAAATAAAGCCCAAAAGAACTTACATAAATAGCAGAGTATAAAATGGGCACTAATTACTCATATCATGTCAAAGGACAAAATCACAACAATTAAGTTGAGCCATCTTAACTGAAAAGCCAGTGCTTTAAGGACTGCGATAAGACATCGTTTTCAAGCTGAAGCCTCCAGCAAGCATCTTTCCCTAAGTACCTCAGCAAACAGGAGCCGCTGACAGAAGGAAACAAGGCTCAACTATTCTTTAAAATGGGTTGCTCTAAAGGATTGAGAGAGGAGGAACCCAAAATGGAAATGCCTACATAAGTAAATAAACCAAGCCTTTCCTAACTCACCTAAGGACAAGTACTTTTGTATTTTTGGAAATTACTTCTACTGAAGAAAAAGTACATCATTACCCCTAGCAAGAACTCAAATCCATCATTACACACCACGTAAATTATCACTCAAAGCTTTGGTTAGGATGAAGGTTGGTGGATGAGCAGGACAGACATAAACACCACCCCAGTAACTAAAACTTTCAACCTAAGAGTCACGCCTTTTGATCAAGGCAGCGTGTATGGAAAACTCCTAGTGAAATCCATACAGTCAAGAAATCAACTTGTACATGAACAGAAAAATGTATCAGCACCTTTCACTTCAGATGGGTAACTTTTGATACAAGTGAGGAGGGGAAGATGCTGAGAAGGATCTGGCAAATACACGACAGCCAAGGGGGAGGTCATCACTCCAATTAAACAAACAGCCTCCTTTCTGTTCTGGAAAACTACAAAATATACAAAAAGACAGACAGATGGACAGACGGAGGGAGGGAGGGAAAGAGAGAGAGAGGAGGAGGGATAAAGGCTTAATAAGCCCCATTAATATATCCATCATTCCAAGTTCAAAGCTTATCCACTCAAGGCCAATCTTGCTTTATCTACACCCCCACTGATCTGTCCACTTGCTAGGCAAATCCCAGACTTCTTGTTACATCCATAAAGTCAATGAATTGTTTTGTTTTGTTTTGTTTTGTTTTGTTTCATTTGTTGTCTGGCTATGGAGGTCAGGCTGGCCTCGAACTCACTATCCTGTAGTGCAAGCTGGCCTTGAACTCATAGCCTCCTGAGTGCTGGGACTGCAGGCATGCACCATCATGCCTGGATCAATGAATATATATATTTTTTAATTTAGCTAATGAATCAAGCTTTTGGCATCAAATTAATCAAATAATTTAACACTCAGAAATAAGTTATCTTCATTTTATTTGACACATGAACTTCTTTGAGTGCTGGGAATGGTGGTAGGAGGGGGGATAGAACAGATAGCCACAAGAGGTTACCTGAAAAACAATCAGTAATCACATACACTGCACATTATGTTTTCTCCAATTTCTATTCATGGAAAGATGAGGTCAGAATAAAGTGTTCTTGTTAGTCTGGGTCACAAAAGTAATTCAAGATGCATATAAAAATGCTTATTATCATTCAAGTTCTCTAAACCCATTCAACCATTCAGCCCTTTGCTTTCTGATAAGACTGCCAACATCTATGCCAATTAGTGTCAATTGCGATGTTAGATTTAGTAACATCTGCACCTGCCTACCAGTTAGTTTAGCCTGCAGAAAGAAGTGACTGATGATTACAAGCCCCAGAAATACTCTGATTCTGAGCTAACATTTGTAAACCCACAAATTCACAAATGGGATTTTAAAAAACATGTATCTCCAAATTATTTCTATTTCTTCTAGGGCAAGGGGAACAAGCCATTATAATGTAAATTATAATAGTAATGATTTTTTAAACTTGAAGTTTTATAACTAAGAAACATCTAACCTAAAAGAAATTTAGTGAGTTATGTTTATGTCAAGTAAATATGCATTTATAAATGAATTGAAATAAAATATTTCCAATTAAACAAATGGCAAATCAATGCATTTCATTTAGACAAATGACTAATCCAACAAAAATACCTATTCTTATTTTGAGATCTTTTTCTCATTTTTGAATAAAATTTCTTTTATAATTTGCAGTCCAAAAATTAAAGTTCATATAAATAGGAAACTATAATTAATATGGAAGAAATCATAAACACTTGGAATTTGATTTCTTTAGATTTTATGTTTTACCTACTTTTATTTTTAAATAATTGCTCACATTTGAAAATAATAAAATATTTTTGAAATATTCAAGACAAATGCAACAATCCTTAACTTATGCTTGGATCAAAATGTTTCACTTCCGTTTATTACAATTAATAGTAATAGTTTTTAAAATATTTCACAAGTGAAGCAAATTGCATGTAGCTGATAAAAGCTACTGGAAATAATATAGTGGTTAAAGACAAAGTGCATTACAAAAGAGAAATAAAAATTGCATGGTGAATATCTAAAAGTATGGGAGATGTATATAACATAGCGCATTCTATCTAGAGTCATTACTTAAATTGCTACTTTTCCTCAACAATCTATTCTCTGGCTGTGGCAAGCAAAATAAATGGTAATTTTACCTGCCAAATTTGGCACAAAAAAAGACAAGCAACTTCATTAATAGAACAATGCTTTCAATATGATTTTTTTTCCTTTTTCCACCCAATGCCAAATAGTAGAACAATTCAAATCAAGAAATTAAGCAAAATTACCTCCTCTTGTGGAAGTTTTACATGCTTGAATAAGCAAATGATATATACAGAATGCTAGCAAAAATATCCTCCTTGTAAGTTAGTATATTTCTTGTATTGCAGCTTAATTACAAGCTGAAATGTTATACTCAACCAAGAATAAAAGACCTCCTCATTGAGGCTGAGTGTGGGGTAGTATGCCTACATGATCATTTAAAATACTCTGGAACAAGTTAAACTAAAATGTTTACGCTTTTGGTCACAACATCAACTAATACCCTGAAACCAATGAGGTGGAATGAAACAAAAAGAGTTTTCTTCAATCTTCAGCAACTTAGACTAAAGAAACAACATCCACTACTGTCAAATTCACCAATTACTGCCAACTCTCACACTTCTCTGGTTTTTGGTAGTAAGCCATAAATGAGATCATAAATTCTTCCAATGTTTCTTTCAAACTTAACCATAAACTAGTAAGAACAACTCTTCTATTAGTCATTCTTAGCTTCAGTGATTCAAGAGATACATACAGCCAATTCTTGATCATTAGCATTAGATTTTCAAAGAAAAATGTAAGTACTTTTGCCCAACTGGGTGAATTTTATAGCTAATCAAGTTTATCTAGTTATTTACAAGAGGAGACTGCACTATGTTTAATTTCCACCTGATTTCCTCAATCTTTTTCTGTTTAACAGTCACATACCATACACCTGAACACAACAGTTTTTATAAAAACAAAGTGATAAAACAGAGCAGCAGCAAGGTAACTCATCACCATGATTCCATGATAAATGTAAGGAAGAGTAAAACCAGTCACATACAGTCATGCTCAGTCATTTGGTTAAACTTTAAAATTTTAACAATGTGTACTTTTACTAAAGTTTAAGCATAAGACAAAGAAAATGGTTTTATTTTATGACTTGGCCTCTTAGAAATAAAAATACTATTTAAAAAACACCACTGAATCAAAACAAATGTCAATACTGGAAATGTCCAAATTATTAATGTTCTTTGATTTTACATCCACCTGTTTAAATTTTGTCACTTGTTCTGAAAAGTGACTCTAAACCAAAGAAAAGGAACAAGTACTGGGGCTTGGTATCAGTCAGCTTTTTTAATATACACTGCATTTACTGAATCCTCAGAATAGCTTATAGTGGAGATGTTGTTAACCACATTTCACAGAGGACACACTTGAGGCTCAGGGTAAGTACATAATTGCTCAATATTCCAGAACTAGAAAAGGTTGATTGTTGAGGACCTGTAAGTGTTCTCCATTTCATAAGGATCCATTTTGCAATAACCGCCATCCTACGAGTATTAGTCAAACTCCTGCGTTTGTAAAGATAAGTTTCTGTTTCCCCAGACAGGTTTTTGTTTCCCCACTTCCTCCCACCATTGCCCATAGTTACTCCTGCCAGAAAGTTGAGCCCGACCAATGTTGCCTAGATACTCCCGACAAAGGGTTAGTACCACCCATGGTTTCTTAGCTACCCAACTACGTCAAATGACTTGACTTCCTCATTTCCCCACTCCCTATATATACGCTGAGCTATCCCTAAATAAAAGAGACTTGATCAGAATCCTGTCTTGTCTCCATTTCTCGTGTCTCTTGTCCTATCTCATCCCCACTACCCCTCTAGGGTCTTCATTGACTTACTCGCAGGTCGGGACAGTTGATCTGATGATCACACTGAAACTTAGCCAATTCAGGTATTTGTTGGTAAGTGCATTTAGAAGGAAAAACACACTAGCAAAGGTCAATATCATATTGCAAAGAATGGTTACTGTAATAAGTGCCATGATAAACCCATGATATCTGGAGTTTACGACAAACACTCAGAGTGTCCACAGATAAGAAAAAGCTCTAAAAAAAGGGACAAACCTCCCAAAGAGCAAGATTCAGGCAACCTTAAAAATGTGGGTGCACCCCATGGTGTGGGAAGAAGGAACGGCAGGCTCATACAGACCTTTAAACTGGAGGTCATGGGGCAGGAAAAGGGAGGGGAGGAGATATCCAGGATGGGTTCACCAAGCTCAGTTGACAAAATTTCTCCAAACCAGTCATCAAGATATTAAGATTGAAAAAAAGAAGATATTAAGATTGTCCTATCACAACTCTCCAGATAGTTTGTTATAGCCTCAAAAAGGGAGTCATACAATAAATGAACATGAAGAATATTGCCACTTTGACTCAGGGTGCTGGGAGAACAAGGAACTCCCCCCCGCTGGGGGCAGCTGAGAGTGTGGCAGACTTTCGGCAGCCTGAAGGACAGAGACCCTGGCACATCGGGACCTGCACCATGCGGTTGACTCGGGGTGCCAGGAGAACAAGGAGCTCCCCCCCCCCCTCTGGGGAAAGCTGAGAGTGTGGCAGACTTTTGGCGGCCTGAAGGACAGAGACCCTGGTGCATCGGGACCTGCACTGTGTGGTTGACTTGGGGTGCCAGGAGAACAAGGAACTCTTCCCATCTCTGGGGGGCAACTGTGATCCTGCCTGCATGTGGACTGAGAATCAGACATCTCATGTCGTCCTGTCCCCCATCCCGTGTCCTCCCTCCCCCTCCCCCCTGTCTAGCAAGTGGGAGCTAGTGAACTACACATCTTGTGAAAAGATTGGCTATGTTATTTAGTATGAGCTCTCCATATGCAAAGATGAGGACAACCATTTGGAAGAAAACAAGAGACAATGTGACAGATAGTGAAGATCTCTGGTTGTCTAGCTTTGAAGTTTATGCTTTCTTATGTCCCGTTCTGTTCTGTTTTGTTGTGTTTGATTTTACTCCCTTTTAAAATAAAATAAAATAAAATTTTTTAAAAAAGAATGTTGCCACTGACAAGTCTTGCCAATGTTTGTAATTTTATTTTTTATTGTATTTTATTTTTATTTTTGGTACTGGGGATCGAACTCATGACCTCCCGCTTGCCAGGAAGGTGCATAAGTCACTGAGCTAAATCCCTGGCCCCTGTAATTTTATTTTTAAAACATCTCATAAAATTTTCACACCGTGGAAAATTTCTGCTTACAAAGTAAAAGCTACATTAGATTTTTTTTAAAGAAAAAAGAAAAAGCAAAAAGCAATATGCAGATGTATGCTACCTTTAACGTTTACTTTTAAAGAAGAAGAAAAGAAAAATTGTTTGAGTGCCTGCTAAACACCAACCACTGAATTAGAGTCTTTATGGGCAATCCCATTTGACTTTTACAAGAACTCTGGAGAACAGTGTCCCTATTTTATAGATGAGGAGAAGACAACTAACTCCTACTGGATTCCATAGCCAGTAGTGTCAGTATCAGTATTTAACCTTAAATCCATCTGCTCCTGGGCCCTTATGTTTTTCTTCATACCAGCAATTAAATAAAATTCTACCAAGAGAGTGATTCAGGGGTTAAATAACATTTCTAAAGAATTATCTAACTGGTAAAGGACAGGAAATTTTTCTGTCTTCAAAGACTTGATTTTTCTGTCTTCAAAGAGTATTGTTTTCAATACAAAGTTACATTATTGTTTCTCTGCCGCTCACACAGAACCAAACTAAACTTAGTTAATAAATACTAATGGCGTGCAGGTTAATGTAAAGGTAATGAAAGAATATGGCCACCTATATCCCTGTACCTGATGTGATTAAAATTTCTTGTTTATAAGACTGCCCAGTTTGTGTAATACAAAGTGTGATCACCGTAATGTTATTAACTTCAACTACTAGAAACAGGATTCCCTAATAAGTTGTCTTGTAAATTGATACAAAAGACAATTTACAAGGGTTCTTTTGCAATTTTATATTTCTATCAAGATTTTTAGAGCATTTTCAGTAAATAAAAACAGAAAACCATGTAGTACAATAAAATCAAAACCATTAAGAGGATACTTTAACACCTATGATTTTAAAAATTATTAAATCTACATAAATGCAATAGAATATACCTGTACTACCCCATAATTCTCTTAACATAATTCTCTTAATTCACAAATCACAAAACATACAATCAAGAACATAGATGAAGAGCCAGGGATTTAGCTCAGCGGCATAAGTGCTTGCCTAGCAAGCGTGAGGTTGTGAGTTTGACCCCTGATACAAAAACAACAACAAAAAAACCCCATAGATTAATATCCAACTGTGTATTGGATCTTTTCATGAAATCCCTTTCTGACATACTCCTAAAATTATTTTTTAAAATGTTTTAAGCCTTTGTTAGTCATTCTTAGTATCTTCAGTGTGGTATATTCCTGACTTCCATGTATTAGAACTACTTTAGTTACATAAAACTGAAACTACTGATGGGAAAGACCCATGTGGCTAAGATACAAGTCAAAACATAAGCCTGAGATTCTACAGATTCTTGGGTGGAATACTGAAACAAGATCCAGAAGAATTTGTGCTATCTATTACTGTTTATTTTTCAGTATGAGCTGTCACTCTGGAAAAATTGTAAGCTTGAGCAGTTTAACTTTGTCTTTTCTTCAAGGCAAAGCCTTTAAATTGAAGAGTAGCTTTCAAGAGTTTTACACAAATCAGGTGTTAAAGGAAAGAAACTTTTAAAGATGCAAACCTGTGCCCATGACTAAACAGCCTCCTCAACCTCTAAAGCATTTCATCCTACACACAATGAAAGAGTAGGATTCTGAGAAAGATCACAACCCCTTGAAATGTAATTAGAATTGGGGGCACAGAAGATAAAAGCTGCCTTGATGATGCACAAGCCAAACCCTACATACACTTAGTGGAAAAGAGAATAAAGAAGATTATTTTCAGGGTAAATTCAAGTAGCTATTTTGATGAAATGTGAAGCTTTGGGAATAATTTTAAAATAACAGGCAGATACATTTTATAAAACATATCACTATGAAGACTGTATCCTCCTTTTTTTTTAACTTGCTTTTTTAAAAAAATTTTAAAGAGTATCCTCCTCCTTTCAACATATTTATTGAAAAGCATACCATCACCCCTGCACTGCAGGCATAGTGAAGCAGAATACAATTACTATTTGAGTTATGGCAAGCCTTGCTGGTTGATTAACTTTGTTTTTGTGGTTAATATAGGTTTTTGAAACAATCAACCACCTTATTACATTTTCTGTTATTGGTTTTTACCTTATATGGACATTCAAATTTGGGGTGTAGGGAATTACTCCACAAGTTTATGCCATATTTTTGGTTCATGCCTCTCACAAGCAAAAATGCAAATACACAGCTGCAGTAATGGTCTGACAGCCACGTTGATCCCACAGATCTCCGACTACCACCAATAGCCAGTACTGATATAAAAGGGACCTTGGTGAGGCAAGCTATGTTTTCTTAATAATAACAGTTGTATAAACATAAGGTCTTTTCAGTTAAAGGGAAGCCAACATCAAAAAGCAGTAAAACATAGAACCTTAAACCCCTCTTTCTTTGAAGAAACCCGTTTGAAGCGAGGTGTTTCTGGTTATGGGTGAATGAAATGAGAATTCAGCTGCAACCAACGAACATCCAGTCCTATGAAGAACTAATTAAATCCATCTGAGAAGCCGCATCTCAAACTGCTGCACACATTTCAAAGGAAAGTGCTTGTCCACATTTTGTGAAGACATCAAAACATTCTGTTACAGCTGATGTCCATGGAGGCTCTGCAACGATGTTATTTTTAGGGGCTTACAAAGCTCCACAAAAGTAATGTGAAGAGTTTACACTGTTTCAGTATGGAAAAATCAGAGGTAAGCCTGAGTATTCCTATGCATCACTGCATGAAATTTGTCTCCAGCTTCCAACCGTAGTTTTGTAGATATTCTATAAGACCTCAAAATAAATAAATAAATAAATAAAAGGAGATCCATCGATATTTAAAATGTTTCATACATTCATTGAGTAGAAATGGTTAAAAAAACTAATAAAAGAATTAGCCACAGTTACAGTTTTAGAAATTTAAATGTTTTATTTTTTAAATTGCTATCAAAAGTGACAAGTGATTAAATAAAAATGCTTTTCATTATAATAAAATTAATACAACACTTATCAGAACAGCTAACCAACTAAATTCAACTAAACTTTACTGTCACTGAAAATCTAACAAAATATAAAATAAATACAAATAAATATAGTTTTCAAAGTAAAGCTTTTCAAAATTTTCAGGGGCTAATAGTGTAGTTCAGCAACACAGTGCTTGCCTAGCATGGGCAAGGCCTTGAGTAGACCCAGCATCACAAACAACAACAACAACAACAACAACAAACTTTAAATTATGCAAGATATATTTACTCTGCTTCCAATCCACTCATAATAGTCTTTTGTTTCTTTGAAACACACCACTGGTATAGTAAGCAATTCTCTTTGCAACCCAGGTATCTTTCAAGGTAGTACTGAGGACTGCTCTCTTCCACATGGGACACTGGGAGGATGGCACTTCCTCACCCAAGACAGACACTCAGCTCATTCCACTGTCTCTCCCATTGAAGGACACATGCACTTCCAGATGGTTCTGGGTTTGGCCATCCATTTTGCAGGGCACAGTACCTGGCTACTTCTCTAAGGAAATATGAATCAAAGGATGCCCAGAAGTGACTGAAAAATCCTGCAAGCTGAATCCCAAGAACCAGTGCATAACTGCCCACACTCATTTTTTTCTTTGACCTGATAACTGGTAACATGGTCAGCTTCAGCCTCCTATTAAAGATGGCTCCCATCAGACACAAAGGGCAAATAATGTTGGAAGTAACAAGCTTTTAGTATTTTATGTTCTTCTGATTTTGAGGTAAGACTCATTTGAATCTACAATTAGTAACATTAAAATGACCCTTTAGAACATGATCCTTCAGGGAAACATCTGAAATAATCATTCTGGGACTGGGGATTGAGCTCAGCAGCATAAGTACCTGCCTGTCAAGTGTGAGGTCATGACTTCAACTCCCGGTACCAAAAAAAAAAAAAAAAAGCCACAAGGAAGGGCCAGGGATTTAGCTCAGTGGTATAAGCTCCTGCCTTGCGAGTGCCACATCATGAGTTCGATCCCCGGTACAAAAGAAAAAAAAAAGTGTATGAAATAATCATTCCTAGCTGCAGTGGAAGTTTGACGCTTAGGAATTAAAACTTGGTTTGCAAAGCAAAAATTTCCTTTTTTTTTTTTTTTGCTAACAACATGGAAAGAGCTACAGAGATTCCTCAGTCTATTTATTGTATAGATGAGTATTCACAGAAAAAAATACAAAATTGGATTTAAGGAAAGTTCACCATGTTTCAGAGTTTAGGGGAAATTTCTTCACCATGTTTCAGAGTTTAGGGGACATTACAGTCATCACAACAAACTTTTCACAGCACACTAGACACTCACTCAGCTTGTTGTATTGTCTATCCCATTATGGGAAGCACGCACTTCCAGATGGTTCTGGGTTTGGTCATACATTTTGCTTTGGCCAGTGAAAAATGGGCAAATATGAGACAAGGGTTAACATGTTCAGCTCAACATCTTTCCCCATTTTGAACCACCAGTGGTACATGACTAACTATTCTTTTAGGTGGCCTGTGCCACTCAGTGGGACTGTCCCGTGCCGCCCCAGCATGAATGTGTTAAATGTGTTTTCATGAGGTGCCTCACGTTCCAGTTCACCTATCTCCTGTTATGAAAACAACATGCTCCAGAAGGTGGTGGTCCCTCCAGCCTGGTCCCAAAGGAGAAGTTGTGCAGAAGAAACCCAGCCCTGACTCCTAAAGGGGAGCCAGAACCAGCTGGGCCCAGTTCAAGTCTTGCTCAAGCCAGCTCAATGTTGGGAGCTATTGAAACTGGAAATTGAACACAGGTGCAGGGCTGCTGCATGGCTGGGGCAAGATAACGGCTGAGGACACCTGGCTCCAACTCCAATTAACTAAATAAAGACTGTAGCGACCGGCATTTCACCCCTGTAGTGAAATGCAACTAAGATACTTCTTCTTGTTAACATAATTTGTTACTTGCAAAGTCCTTGAATCACTCCCAAGGTCTGTTCAGTTTCCTGGGTTTTCCACTTTAACTGCCTAAATAAATATAGGCGATCCAGAGACATTCCCTGTCTTAGCCCTCAGAGTCTGAAACTCTGCAGAAGGGTTTTGATCCTCCTGGAGCCCTAAAATCATACCACTTATCTCATTTATTTAAGCCTTCGCCATACACTAGTTTGGGAGACTGGCAATCTAGGCCAGGTTCCCGATAGCTCAATAGAGCAGAACCAAAGCCAACTCTCACCTAACTGCATACAGTCACAAAAATTCTGAATTTATTTTACCTCAGTAAAAACTGAATCCCTTGGACATTCCTTAGACATTTCTGTCCACAGGCAAATATCTATTCTACGTCTATCTCATTTCTGAAGTGTGTCTTTGCAAAGAGATATAACTACATCATTACAAAAAAGCCCAGAAAAAACTTCATTAAGTTTTGATCTAGTATCTAGAAAAATATATTTGAAGGTAACTAAAAGTTCCTTTAAGTTTTAGACCACACAATGTAATATTAATGGATAAAAAGCAAGAATTATTTTATTTTTCATGATACAAAGATCACACAGTTGTATTATGCTTACATATACACATCTAAATCCAGTTTGGATTACATCACCATTTTGAAATGAACGAAGAATTCTAACAATTTGGTATTTGGAATTACATTTCCAACAGGCTTTGTGATGAGTACAACCATTATTTTCTTTAATTATAACAAATTAACCTGGTAAACACATTGGTCAAATTTTGGGGCATCCTACTATGTAACTAGTTTGTAAAGCATGTATGAAAGGCAATTGTCAATGCATATTTCACTATTTCTTATATGCAATACTCTAATTTAAGACTTTTTAAACTATAAGAAAGTGTTTTTTGGAAAAAAAAAAAACTGTCTTTTGAAGTCTCCCTTCTCTGACCCTCCTCAATAATTCAACAACTATTTCCTAAAAATTTCAAGAGATGTCAGTGAACCAGTCCAGGTCATTACCTTTATAAAGCCAATATCTTAGTGTGAAAAGATTGAAATTAAACAAATGAACAATGAAATGAAATAAAATGAAAATAAAAAAGGGAATTCAAAATTTATGGTAGGGCTGGGGATTTAGCTCAGTGGCTTAAGTGCCTGCCTGGCAAGCGCAAGGTTGTGAGTTCGATCCCCAGCACAAAAAAAAAAAAAAAAAAAAAAAATTTATGGTAAAGGCAATGAAGGAAAGAAAGCTGATATCAGAGCAAGTAACTAAAGGGTCAGTTAAGAGCCAAAGACTGATCTTGCTTCCCATTGCAAAAATATGAAGTCAAAACATGACCAACAAAATAACCTCTCAACTTATCACATCTAGTCATTAGTGGCCTGGGGTGTACTTCAATGGTAAAACACTTTCCTAGCAGGTGCGAGGCCCTGGGTTTGATTCCCAGTACCACAAAAAATAAATGTTTTTTTAATCATATATCAAATGAGTTTACTAAAACTATGATGAATTTATTACTTCATGACAGTGATAAAAACATTTTAACAATGCATAAATTTGAGCACAGAGTTTTGAAAAAAAAGTCTGTTGATTGAGAATATTCGCTACAACATACTTTACAATAAGAGATAGTTAGAATAACAACCAAAACCAAAAAATAACCCTGGTTTGAAAAGGGAGGACAGGGCATCTCTGCCTTCATCACTGGTGATATGTCACCTGTCCTCCGATGTCCTGCTTCAGACGCACAGAGTCACCTTGTGCTGTCTAACCACAGAGATCAATGCTTGGATCAATTCCTGATCTGTGTCAAACAGATGCTCAGTTTGCCTAGCTCTCTACATTCCGTGCTTCAGTCAAGTCTCCCTCCTAATGTCAACATCCGTCTCAAATCAACTCCACATAGATCAAAATCCTAATGTCACAACCCAGTCCTCAGTCTAGTCTCACCTCACCCCTACCCCATCATCTTTCCCGCACCTTCCCTCAGAGAAGAGCAGAATGGAGGCTGTTCCCCAAGCCAGTGGCGGTGAGCCTGTGACACATGTGCTGCAGTGGGCAAATATGAGAGCCAAGTCACCCCAAGAGCCGAGCATCAGATAAGCATTTTTCTTAAACCTAAACTAAAACTTCAGGATTCAGGGTTAATTGCAGTGTTGGCTCCATGATAAATAAGTGGGACTTCAGGTTGCAGTTTGGGAACTCAGCCTTCAAAAGGTTCACCATCACTGCCCCAGGTTCTGTCCCTTTCCCCCTCCATCTCCAATCTTCAAACACTCTCTTTCTGGCATCTTCAGTACTATCAGCACTGAAGAATGATCAAATTTGTCCTACTTTTAAAGGATAAACCCTCCCTCAACTCTACAGTTCACTCTAAACACATTCACCAGGCTCACCTCCTGGCCCTTAGAAGAGTTTCTCCTGACACTGGTCCTCATAGCAAGTATCACTTCACGTGCTCATTACAACACTGAAATTGCTCTCAATTACTTCTGGTTAATTCAATGGACATGTGTCAGTCTTTTTTTGTTTTCCTTTTTTATACAACCTCTCACTATTCTCTGGCACCACTGACTTATTTATCTTACAACGGTCTTGTTTGTTTGTTTTTAAATTCTGAGGCAATAGTTTATTTGGTTGGTGTTTCTGTGTTTGTCTGTAGTGCTAGGATGGAATCCATGAGCCTGGTGAATTTGAGACAAGTACCCTACCACTAAGCTATATTCCCAGCCCACCTTGAGCCTTTTTCTCTTCCTTTTTGAAGACTGTTCCTTTTCAATAACCTTTGCTGATAATGCTTCCTCTGCTCATCCTTGAAATCTTTAGTATACTTTAGGGTTTCATCTTTCTTAGTTTTCTGTCTTTCCTCTCCTTTCTAAACTCAGTCCCTCCTTAAAGTGCCATTTATGTTATCAGGGATCAAATCTCTACCCAATCTCTCTCCACAGCCACAGAATACTGCATGCAGTGACCCAGTAAATATCTCCAGATTCCTTCAATAACCTGTGTGGGATTAGTTATTTCTGAGTTTTCTCTGCACACCACATTTCAGCAAACAGCTGTATTATCTAATCAGCTGCCCTATTTGTGTGGGCATATCCCTACTTCTACTTCTTATTTATCCTCACATTAAAACATAGGATTATGGTGAGACAGCTAACATTGTGGAGGTGTGAGCTCAGCAACCGGTTAGATTTCTGGATCTGAATCTCTGCTCTGTCACTGACTGTGTGACTTTGGGAAAGTAGCTACACCTCTCTGTATTTCAGTTTTCTTACATGTAAAACAGAAATCATTAATAGTACTTATGCTTTCTAGGACTGATGTAAAGATTAAAGTAGGTAATTGGTGTAGGTTGGAATTGCTGTCACATGACATACTACATTTGGATAACTGAGCACAGAGCCAGACATATGTTACTGGGTGATGTTACTAGTACCACTCAAAAGATGCTGCTTTGTCATCAGTGTCCATCTTAAACCTCTCACATCAGGGCTCCCACCTACTACACATAGCCCTGTTTCTGCAGCCTCCTCACAGTCTCCCTCTCTAGGCCTGCCTCTCTCCATCTGTTGTCCAGGAAGCAGCGAGGGTGGTCCTCCTGGTAAGCCCTCAGCCACGCTGCTGCAGGAAGGTCCTCTGCAGCTCTCCACACTCTCCAGATCAGTCACAACCGTGCCAGTGTGGCTGCCAGCCTCCACCCCTGAGCTCTGCCTGTGCCCTCAAAGTTCACCTCTTTTTTTTTTTTTTTTAATCGGGACCAGGAACCACTTGCTTGCAAGGCAGGCACTTATGCCGCTGAGCTATGCCCAGCCCCAAAGTTCACCTCTTGTAACCTCCCTGCCGGCCACCCTGGGAGACTCCAAGTCTCCCCTGGCCCAGCCATATTCAATTCTTCCATTTCCTCAGACGTGCCATGTACCTGTTAGTTTTCTTTGTAGTTTACACTATGACTTGGAAACTCTGACCCTTTGTCTGCCTGCCTTCACTGGGTCTCAGCATGATCACTGTTTCTTTCCTGAAGTCTCCTCTGCCAACCATAAATCCAGGTCTGAAGTTCCCTGTATTTATTCTCCAGGGTACCCACTCACTCTGTCACCATTCACTTCTCCTATGCTATTGATACAGCCTTTGTTCTTGTCACCTTCAACAAATGACAATCCATGAGGCATCAGGTAGACCATCTTTCCTGATTACCACTGTTTCTCCAGGGCTATGTCACTGGAGAGACTAAATAAGTAGCTGTTAAATTATTTTACAACTAAAATGATAAATAGCTAAAATGAAAAATGATAACAAATAAACAAAAACCTACCTAATACGTGAGTCCCTGATCAAAGACATTTTATGGCTTCACTGTTCAATTAAAAATAAGTTTGAGAGGCCAATAATATGACATCAACATGAATAAAATAATTTTTAATAGCTGTTTGGTTGTAGAAATTTGACCAAGGCCCATAACAGACTACCGTAACATACTAGCACATAAAGGATTACAGAGTTGAACCAAACTAAAGCTGAATACCTGGTGTCAACATTAAATGTTTTATTCTAAGTAAAATTTTCCAGAAAGTGATAGAAACAAGTGGATAGTACTAAAAATCACTTGAAGTCTTAATTACAGTATTTGCCAACTCTAATATGACAACAACCAGTCCTATTTAGCTTTTCATTTCCAAAGTAACTGAATTTTATAACTTATTTTTATTCTTCAGTTAGTACCATAACAAGTTATTTGCCTCTTAAGCACAACATGACTGAGCCATTTAAGAGGATACAGGTGCAGCTGTGAAACCAATTAGACAGGCAATTTCCCAGATTACATGGGCAGGATCCTCACATCTTTATGAAAATTCAGTCCTATGGTTCAAAAGCGAAGTATGCTACCCACTGAAAAGGCTGCATTTTAAAAGTAAACAGATCAAGCTGTGCAAGGTGACTCTTCAGACTTGATTTTTCTACAGCCTTACTTATCTGACCCCCTCCCACCAGAAGTCAAGCTGATTTGGATATGTTCACAGTGAAAGGGTATTCTTCAGTTTAGGATGGGGAAGTCACACTGGGATAAAAAGTTACTTCTGAACCTCCCTTCTTAATTCAAAAGTAGAGAGAATTATCCCATTCTCTGAAACACCTCTGTAATAGTTCAGGAGTAGTGAAGTTAGCATGAATTCTCAGAACCTGAATAACATTTTTTGAGTGAGCTCATATTTTGATACTAGCAAAACATGTACTTTCTAACGCTTCCATATAGTAATCTCTCTAGGTAGTTTATACATCTAAAGAAGAAAAATGTAGGTGGAAAATGGTTATCTCATCATAATTCTAACAAGAATTTTTCCATTTTAGCACTTTTTTTCATATGGGCAGGTACCATTTATCCTTCCTTTGTTATAAAATCATCTTTGAATACTTTCATCTGGATTTTTTTATATTGATTTGTAAGAATTCTTTATAAGCAAAAAATATACCCCTTTGTGAATAAAATGAATTGCAAAATTTCCTTCTGGTTTGTTGGCCTCTCTACTGGCTTTACTTATGATAGTTTTATATTCTTTGCAGCACAATTTTACATCATTTTCTTAGCACTATCTTGATTTATTTTCCTAGTAATTTTTTTCTCAAATGGAAAAATAATTTTATCAAATATATATTTTCTTGTCAAAATGAAGGAAATTCATGTTTACATGTTTTTCTTTGTAAAACTCCAGTGACAGAAAATAAGGTATTTTCCTCAAATATAACCTTTTTTCCCTGCTCTGTTTAGTACACTTTGTAAAGCTGGTAGAGACAGAAGTCTAGGTGAAAGAAGTAGCTGACAAGAAGTAGTTCACTAGTTCACTGATTATAACATTCAACTGCTGTCAAAAGAAAAGAAAAAGAAGAAGAAAAAGTTTTAAGTATATTATACAGCTATAAAAAAAACTTGCCTCAATTTTCTATCATTTACCACATACTATAAGTAAATTTTTAAAAACAGGATAATAGTCTTTTATTATAAGTTTCTTTTTTTTTTTTTTTTTTTTTGGTGTCGGGGATCAAACTCACAACCTCGCATTTGACGCCGCTGAGCTAAACCCCCGGCCCCTATTATAAGTTCTTAATGGTACTGTAATACTCATTTTAAATGCTACTACAAGTACGTTCTCTTCTAACTGCCAATTGTAACCTTTAGCTACACATAATTTTTCTGTTTTTTTGGTACCAGGGATCAAACTCATGACCTCATGCTTGTCACTGAGCTAAATCCCCAGGCCCACTATATATAATTTTTTAAATAAAAAACCTAGACTAGGTAAAAATGTAATGGTTAATTGAATTCATTTGCTGGTGTTCTCTTCATGATCAAAACTAAGAGCTGATTCTAGAAACTGACAATAGACACAAGAAGATAGATAATACTCTAGTTTTTTTTTTTAAATAAGAAAAGTGTTCAAAAATTATTTAAAAGAATAATCATGAGACTTTGTATTTCTTTCTTTCTTTCTTTCTTTCTTTCTTTCTTTCTTTCTTTCTTTCTTTTTGGTGCGGGGATCGAACTCATGACCTCGCGTTTGCCACAAGCAGGCACTTATGCCGCTGAGCTAAACCCTCGGCCAAGACTTATTATTTCTTAACAAAAAGTGTAGTAACCGCATGATTTATTACTTTCTATTAATAGTACAAAAGGAAGAGATGCTCATATAAAATACACATAAAAGCTCTTATTAAACATACATTTAAGGACTGGGGATTTATGTCAGCAGCATAAGCACCTGCCTTACAAGCATGCGGTTCTGAGTTCAATCCCTGGCACATACACACACACAAAAAAACTATACATTTAAGATTCTCTAAATTAATAATTTGAGAATATAGTTTTTTATAAGATTATTTATTGATATATTCTGTTTATTTAATTACTGTTTTTATGAAAATGCTATACAAAAAAATGCTTGAACAGATTACTTAAAAACAAATTTCCAAAGTACTACTTAAATATCAAAAGAAACAACAATAATTTAAAAAAAATGTGGTGGAATATCTTTTAGTTAAGAAATCTAGAACAAAAGACATGGTAGAAGAACAAAGGGGAAAGGACTGGTTGTATCAGAGAAGGAAAACTTCAAAGCATGTGTATGTAATTATTTCTTATTATGCATCCATATGTAATTATTATTTTTTATTCTTATGTTCATCACCATATCCATTCTTTGAGAAGAAAAATATAGGGTGGTAATTGCAATGATATGAATACTACAAAACATGTCCCTTCCTCCACCACAGGCATCTAAAGATAATTTTGTATCAACCAAAACGAACATTATTAAGAAAACAAAGTAAAAGTGCAAATTCTTTCAGACACAAAATCTTATCTATCTCAAACTTCGAACTTCTCTGACAAAAATTACTTACTTGGATAAAAGAGTAAAATCATTGCTAAAAATCACTATTACATGTAGCAGGGCCAGGGATTTAGCTCAGTGGCATAATTTGATCTAAAAAGGTAACAATATTTTAAAAAAATATTAACAGTTGCTCTTATCTACTATCTTTAATTGAAAAAGAAATATTTTGTGCACTATTCCTTATATTAACAGTGATTTATCCACAGTCCAGCAGAGCTAAATTTCCATAATTATGTGATCATGTCTCTGACCCTCAGTTTCCAGATCTGTAAACTGGATGTCATGGTTTATGTCGGTGGCCCCCAGGCCTCATGTATTTGCATTGTGCATTTGTGATTGGTTCATTGTCTAGTGCTTGGATTGGTGGTGTCAGTGCTACACCCTCTTAGGGGGTGGAGCCAGGACGTGATGTAATGGCAGAAAGAAGGGGTGTCTCTCTCTCTCTTGCCGGTTTCTGCTCGCTGTTTGCAGCCACCATGAACTGCAGCCCACCATGCCACCCTGCCTTGGAGCCAACTAAGTATGGACTGAAACCTTCAAAAACTGTAAGAAATAAACCTTTCCTTTCCCAACTTTGGGCATCAGGTATTTTGTCTTGGTAACGAGTGAAAAATAACTAAGACACTGGACTATTAACATCTAGCTATCAGGTTTACTGCTAGGACTCAATGAGATAATACATATAAAATGCTTACCACAGAAGACAAGAGAAGGTCAAATTTCAATAAATACAAACTGAAGTTAATTAGTTGCTTCATCAAAATACCACTGCATAAGCTAAAAGTAAGTATTATAAACAATAATGCAACTAGAAAAACAGAAACTACTGCAGTGATGGCAAACCTTTTAGAGCTTCTGATGATAACAAACAGCTCGCTGCAGCATGCATGCTGCAGGTTTTGCCAGCACTGGGCCCTACTGCATGCTAGGCAACGTCCTACTGCTGAGCTATAACCCCAGAGCTAGCTAAGGAAAGAGCTTTGGGCTGAGGCAAAGCTGGTCAGACAACTGGGTGTAATCTCTCAACATTCTGAGACGCAGGGTAAAGGCTCAAAACACAGAATCCAACATGATTCCATGTATCCTGAGCGCTGTATACAGAACTAATCAGAAGAGTGCTGTTTTCAGTTCTTCATTTACATCTGTTGAGAAACCAAGCAAGTCTTCAATAGAAGAGTTTAAATCTGGCACCAGGCCAAGTAACTTTTTCATAGGATAGATATCCCAATGCTTTATTTGCATGAGGGCAAAGCCTGACCATGAATTCCAGATACAAAAGATGTCTTCTTCCCATCCTTGTGGCATCTCTGAGTCTGTCTGCCAGCCTGCCTTCACTCTGCAGAGCATATTTCTTTTCTAACTTCAATTGATGTGCATTCCTGTTACCTTTTTCTGTGTGACCTGTCCAATTATTTGTTTAGGATATTGCTATGGTTTGTGGCTGGGTGGCCCCCCATGCCTCATGCAGTTATGAAGAGGGCTGAGTCTAGTGTTTGTGATTGGTTCATTGTCTAGCACTGGGATTGGCAGTGTGAGTACTCCCAGGGGCAGGGAGCCAGCATACAATATAAGGGAGGGAAGGAGGTATTCCTTTTGCCCTTTTGCCCTTCCACTCTTGGTGCCTGCAGCCACTTTGAATGGCTGCTCCTTAGCCATGCCACCCCTTCCTTGGAGCCAGCTGGGTAGGGACTGAAACCTCCAAAACTGTGAGCTAAATAAACCTTTCCTTCCCTAATTTTGGGCATCAGGTACAATGTGGAAAGAATTTCCCTGAGACCTGTCATTCTGGTAACTTCACCATACATATGTAAGTTTACTCCTGGATTTTTAATTCTATTCTGGAACTCTACATGTCTGTCTCTATACAAGTATTACACTGTCTTGATTACAATACAACTTTATAGTATGTTTATAACATGGAATCTGAAACAAGCACACAAAAGTTATAGCTCTAAGAAGCAAGCTGGACAGTGTTCTTACTTAGACAAGGCACTGCTTAGACAAACACTGCAAAACATTGCAGACTTCAATATGAGCCAGGGGTGACTCCATACAGAGCTGAAGTCTACATTTTTGTAACATTAACCTTCCCTGAGGAAGATACTACAAGCACAGCATTTTTCTATTTATTTATATAATTTGCTACTCAGTCTGATGTATGGTTGTATTCATTTTTACAAACTATTGTTTAAAAATAATCATATAGGTAGGAAAAATGTAAAGAATGACAAAAGTCTATCAGTAAAGATGTCATAAAATAATTGTTAAACTCCATCCTGATTTTTCCTTTAAGAGAATTGAGTAAAATATGTTTCAGAATCAAAATTTTACTATTTTGGCAAGCAGAATGCATTATGAAATGTAAAGAAAACTATGGTGCCTGCCCTTCATTCATAAATTAATCTCATTTATTTGTGAGTCTGACTACTACACAAAAATGCTGCCTTCTTTGGAGCCTTGCATTTATCCAGCACATGGGAGGCATGTAATAAGTATTTGTTGAATAAATCAATTCACATGAACCCTCAACTTGTAGTATTTTTCTCAGTGACACCAAGATGCTGTCATGGCTCTCAATTTCTGTGAAATTCTATCATTCTGACTTTCATGTCCATTTCAATCTTCTAATAAAAAGTCATTTGGTCAAAACAAAGTGACATCTCAATGATACTTAGCTCTGAGAAGTATGATTAACAGCATATGAGAACTAACTATATAACACATGTTGAAATAAACGACTACCTTGAAG
>PVJX010008611.1:43607-64734 GCA_004027295.1 Dolichotis patagonum
CCTATATGTGACAATCTGGACAACTATTTGGAAGAAAACAAGAGTCAATATGATAGAGAGTGAATATCTCCAATTGTCTAGCTTTGAAATTTATGTCTTACATTGCTTTCTTGTGATCCGCATTGCTCTGTTTTGTTGTGTTTAATTTTACCCTATTGATATAATTGCATGTATATTTGAGTGGGTAAGATGGATGACCGTATTGTTGTTTTTGTCAGATCGTGGAGCAGAACTGTTAACAGTCTCACTGATTGAATGTCTACTTTACATGTTTTAACTTTGTAATTAGAACAACTATTTCAAAAAAGTCAGTATGTAATTAGTCAAGTAATAATTTCTTAGGTTTTATTGCTGTTGTACTGCTCCTTTTTTCCTTGAAATACTGTATTGTCGCTACCCTTTATTCTGTTTTATTTTGTTTTGTTTTTTTCCTCTTTAAATAAAAAAAAGAAAAAAAAAGAGACGTATGATTAAACATAATATTCATTACACAAAATGTATAGCAGCTTCCTTGAGTTCAGGCTGAAAATGCAAAACTATACATATTAAAATGGCAACTCTTTGCAGTATCTATCTGACAATGTTCAAAAACAGACTTTAAACTTATCATTCACACTGGAACATAAACATTTGAAATCTTACTTTGTTCATGACAGTTCAAAAATCAAATTACTGTGTTCTGTTATGGACATTACTTAAGTTCTCCAGAACAAAAAGAACATTACCATAAGGTAAACTTAGCCTCAAGAATGTATACAACATAAACCCTGAAGATAATGTTATATGACACTCTGGATCACTTTCTGAAAAGAATGGTTATCTACCATAGGCATCATGTTTGTTATTATAATTAAAGATGTTCTCTTTTTGGGACTGGGGATTTAGCTCACCGGAGTAAGCGCCTGCCTTGCTTGTGTGGTCATGAGTTCAATACCCAGTACCGATTAAAAAAAACCAAAAAAAAAACACAAAAAAAACAGATGTTCTCTTTTCAGTAAACACTAAAGAAAAACCAATACAGTATCAGGAACTGAGTTTAGTATGTGGCTAAATCTACAGTTGTGTTTAATAATTAAAGAACGAAGTTCCTTTTACACTCAGCTCCCTAAAGAAAATGAAACAAATACGTAACTATGCTATAAATTCAAAAGAAGAAAGTCACTGAATAGTTGCTTAGAAATAGTTTTAAATATTGATAATTTCAAGATTACTAAAAAAAGAAATAAAACTCACAGAGAATGCTGACCCACTGTTTGATGTCACGACAGCATGCTCTTCATCACACAGCTTTACTGAGAGCTCCCACTTAGCCACGCTGGGTGTCCTAACAGGAACTCTGAAACAGAAAAGAGCAACTGTAACTCTTAATAATGATTGTATAGTATTATCTCTTAATAAACTAACTTTCCTTTAGCATTACATGTGTGGAGTAAAACTGCCTAAGAATGTATTTCAGAACATTTTATTTTAAAAGGCTCCATCCACCCTTGGGAGAAAAGGTTTCAGATTTAAACTAGAGAGATTTAAAAAACAGATAAACCAAAGATAACAGCAAGCACTCTGGGATAATGTGGTACCATCATCTCTTCTAGGTACTATCACCTAATCTAAATATGAGTTGCTGAATTATGACAGTCCATGATAAATTGATCTTTAAGTAATATAAATAAGTAATATTACTTATTCCTTAAGTAATATTAATTTGTTTACTGTTCAAGGTAGTTTTTAAATTACAATAAAATGAACACTCTTGTCACATTCCTTAAACTACAGAGACATCAAATGAGTCATTGAGTCAGTATATAATTGTTGCCTTAGAATTGTTTTGGTTTTGTTTTGTATTCATAATTGGTGAGAATAAAATCATATTAAAGAGTGATCTATGCATTATTCTACTTATAAGAAAGAATGCTGCTTCATGAAGTCAGTTATAAAATTACCTTAGTATATTAACCGAAAGATAAGCACAAGGAAAAAGCAAATCAAAATTAAATGACTTACAAGTTCAATCAATACTAAGTGGTTGATGCTAAGTTTTGGGGTATCAAAAAACCAGTGAGATGTGGTTTTTAACTGGGGAACTTACACAAGGTCTATGTCTTTTCTAACCTTGATTTTCACCAACACCTAAAATCCAAACAAGGTTTTCATATCTCTGAATGATACTCATCTTACACAGATCTTTTTAGGTATATGGACAACATTATGTTGTTCAGAAAACCTAAGTCCTGTAGCCAGCAACCAAACCCGAAACTTTAGAATAAAATGTGTTTCCAAAAATATTTTTAAAAGCAACAATATAATGATTTCAGAATTGATCAAATTTAAATATTATGCATTTACATTCTTATATTTGTGAAGTATTATTTACTAAGCACTAAACATTAGCATTTTGTAGTATCCAGGCCAGAGTTTAAGCCACAGTTCTAAAAAGGATTACAGGTTATGTTTTCATTTATGCTGCAAAATTTCAAAAAAAATTGTGTTTTTCAGTATAAAAAGTCTTAAAAGCTGTGATTATCAAATTATTTCCAGTCATACTATTACATGATGATTAATAACTGAGGTAAATATCTGCATTTGGCCCACCATTTGATCTGTTTCCTGAAGATGAAGAAATACTTGAAACATTATAAATGGAAAAAAAATTAGAGGAGTTAAAAAAATGAGTGAAGAAATCCGGGGCCATGCCTGTCATCCCAGCACTTGGGAGGCTGAGGTGGGAGGATCGTTGCAATTTCGAGACCAGCCTGGACTAAAAAGTGAGTTCAAGGCCAGCCTGAACTGCATAGAGACCCTGTGTCCAAAAAAATAAAATAAAATAAAATAAAATAAAATAAAATAAAATAAAATAAAAAGCATGAAGAGTAACATGCACTGTATACACAAGCTTGGAAGACGCTTGTTTCAGAGGACAGAGCTTTACACAAGAGTGTCTGAATGAACAGAGGCTTCAGGAAATAACATAGGAGAAAAAAGAGAAGAAAGAAAGAGAGGTACAGCAAACAAAAGCAGGAGAACGCTTCATGCTCCAGTCTTCTTCTCTTAGCTCCTATATTCCACAGGGCATTTCTGTGTTCCTGTATGTCTCCCCTACTGGCCTGTGAGCCCCTCCAAGGCCACTGTTTTTTTTTTTTTTGTTTTGTTTTTTTAATTTACTCATGAAGGGCGAGTTGCAGATGAAAAACTAATGCCTTGCATGTGCTTGGTGAGTCCTCTGCCACCAAGCTACACCCCCAGTGCCTGCCTTACTTTCATATCCCCAGTTCCCAGCACAGGCTGAAGACAAAAGGCTGAGGAGCACCTGCTCTGTGCCAGGCAGGAGAGGCTGACCTGACCAGGCAGAGATGAGCCTTAACCCCCCGGGCACTTCCTGAGGTACATGAACTTCACGTGTCTCTGCCCCACCACCCTTGGTCACCTACAATAGCAATAATACCCACCCTTTTGGGAACATTGGGTGTTTTGGGGTTTTTGTTTTTTGGTATGGGAGATCAAACTCATGGTGTAGTGCTTGCCAGGCAGGTGCTTGCTCTGCTGAGCTAAATCCCTGGCCCCTATATTGTGATGTTGGAAATACACACAGCTAGGATTATGGTGCAACCTGGCTTTCTCGGAACTTCACTTTCCGTGATAAATATGTGGCTGGCCTGCTCATGATCATTCTATGGTTTTCCACTTCACACTAACTTACATCTTAAGCTATCTACCATTCAAGTCACTTAAAAGTTATGTCCCACTCTTAGTACCCAATTTTATTTCTGATTCTTCTCTGACCTGCGTATCTGCTTGGGTTAGTGTCTTAAGCCAAACTATCAGGAGGCAGAAGACTAAGGACTAAGGAATATGCTCTGCTGAATCACAGAAGCTGGTAAAAAATACTCAGCTCTGCCAGTGCAGTCTTGAGCAAACTATTTAAGTCTTAGTTCTTTCACATATCAAATTAGGATAATTAACATCTGCATTAATAGGGCTACACTGAGGATTAAGGCATGTAAAGGCTAACTTTTATTATGCTGATTAGCCAAGTTAAAACCTGCACTTTTCTCTCCCCACCATCCCTAACAGAATCCACTCTCTTTACAGAAACTTTGGAGTCTGTCTCCCCTCTGCTTTCCAACAGATTCTTCAAGACATTGCATCTCTCTCAGATTGCTTTTTAATTACAGCATACATTCCACAATCTCCTTTCTGCTTAACCTACACTATATGCTGTAATAGTTTTCAAAATTTAGTGGTCTGAAGGAGGCAACTCTTTCAAATGAATGTTGAGACCTTTTTTAGTGATGTAATCATCCTCTGCTTCCGGAGGAGGTGGGAAGTTGCTGATTCTGACATCCTGTTCAAGCCAGCACTCACTTTCCCACAGAAAGCAATCTTGCAGATGGTGGTGGAACATAGTTGCCCTTCTTTGGGAGCTAGCTACTATTTATTTTTCCGTTGTTTTATTTTGATCCACATCTGTTTCATATATGTTACAGCTTGCCCCAGGAGGGACCTTCTGAAAAGAGCACACATTTCTAGTGAAAGCCCTGAGGTTTTAAGTCGAAGCTAGTTCTTTTCCCAGCAATGTACCATGTATCCTTTGGAATAAACATTACACCTGCAGAAGGGTCAGAGCAGAACTGGACAGGCTAGGAAAACCTGCTGCTTCCACTGGGCACATAGTTCCTAACTGAGCTGCACTTTTCTATATGGTGGTATGTGAAGAAAATGTAGGAAACAAAACCTCAAGATTCTAACAGTTCTGACTTTACTTAAGTTTGAAAGTAGTTTTGTTTTGTTTTGTTTCTTAAGTAAAATGGCAAAATACGCTTTGAGTGGAAATAGACTATAATAAAGTATGAAGATAATAATACAAACCTGAAAGTATATATACTCTAATTTGAAAAAATCATTTAAGTACATTAATTACTTTGAAACAATAATCATAAACATGTTTATAACTATTACCTAAAGTTGATGTTGTATTTTATTTTTTAATTAAGTTTACTGGCACATTTTATATATACATAGTGATCATATTCATCAGTTTTGTTTTTATTTTTTGGTAACTCACAACCTCGCGCTTGCTGGGCAGGCATTTGTGCTGCTGAGCTATATCCCTGGCCCTATATTTTAAATCTTAGAGAAGAACTATATACATCCATTAAGTGCAAAACAGTCCAAAGGAAAACTTTTATGACTAATTCTCTGACAGGGGGAATGGGAGGTCCCAGAACGTTAGTTGGCTAAGTAACAATATGCAGAATGAAGTTTCCTCTACTGAAATACATCCCTACTGAAGGCTGCCATCAAACCAAGAGTTAAGACTCTGCAACTTCAATGTGCAACCTGCGAAGTTTATCTGAAGCTACAACTTTAAAAACAAAATCCAAAATAGCCCAGTAAAGAAGAATTCATATAAACAGCAACCCACAAAGAAATCAAATAATAGCTGTTACTCAAGCCTGTCTACTTTATTATCACCCAGCCAAAATGATGCTCAGTAAAACCTACTTTTTGTTTATTTTTGATGAAAAACTGTTAGCTGATTGTCATTTGTCTTATTACAATGCATTCAACTTACTGGAACATTGACATTCCAGTAGATTTTTATCTTCAATTAGCAAAGACCATGATCATCTTAAAACCATATTATCAGACACTCAGAAAAGCTGATTTTCGATTGTGACACTATACAGGAATAAAACACTGAATTAAAATAATGCTAATGGTCAAAGAATAATTAAGACTCACTTCATGATAACTTTCACAGTGGGTGGTCTGTAAACCGATCCAGAATAACATGCTGCATTCCATAGCCACGGAGGTCAGTTCCTGCATACAAATCTTAGCAGGAAGAAAAAGGCCTTCAGAAAGTGGCCCATTCATCTGAACCAAGTTCTGAGAATCTCCAGCACAGTGAAAAGCTATGTTATGCAAGCACCGAGATGTATTCAGTGGGGGTAGTCAGAACCAGCTATGTGGAGACTACAAAGGAGCCCTCCCATGGCTCATGAATAAGTCGAGGAAATGATCAGGAAAAAAAGAGAGAAAGATGTTTAGACAGATGGCCCACTTAAAATGCCTGAGACAAGGCATAAGCAATTTTAATGAAACTTTAGATCTAGTATATGAATTGTGTCTTATTTCCCCCAAGTGGGAGGGAAAATAAACAACTCCAAAAAAGACAAAATTCAGCAATTTGATGAAAAACCCACTTTCAGCAAGTCTAGAGAAAGAGTCACAAATGTGTTTTAATAGTATACTATATTCACGTAAAATTCTTCACAGAACCATCAGCTATCAAAATGAATATAAAAAGCATGGAATGAACAGATTAAAAGAATTTTACAAAGATGTCTACTGCCAAACTAAACAAAAATCTATGCCTTAATTTGGGAGAATTTACAACAGTCCAACATTAAAGTTCATCACTTCAGAAGAAAGACAAAAGCAGAATTTTCAGAAAACCCCTTCAAAAGCTTGAAATTGACATGGAGAAGATGAGAATTTTGCCTATATGCAATTTAAAATGTGTGCATCTAAACACATGAGATTGTGCAGATGAGTCTACCATAAAATTGTGCTGAAAAGGGGGGGGGGTCCATCCTCAAGTTTGGTGTTTTAGCATGAAAGAAAATTACACAATAGACATGTGAATCTAGGATTTAATACATGTCACTTACTATCTAACATATTTTAATGTTATGCATATCCCATTTTCTTCCTCTACCAATAAGGGCTTAAGGGTATCAATTTAGAGTTGGAGTACATTACTCAGGAAAGGCAGTGTAGTCCAGCTGTCACTCTAGTCACTCAGTGTCTGACAGAATGCAAATCTTCAAAGGCTGTGTGGCAAGTTGCCCTCTTTATTCCTGTTCCTTATCAGTAAAATAAAGGTAGAATACCTAGACTATAAGCTGACCAAATGAGATTGTAGATATAAAATGCTTAGATTAGTGCTTGGTACACAAATGCTAAGTAGCTTAGTTTTCATCACCACTTATAATTTGTTTGGTGCAGAAATATAGGACTCTACTATCTCTGTAATTCTATTCAATTTTTTTAAATAACAGTATAGAATCTAAAAGAAATTAAAATCAGTATATCAAAGAGACAGCAACAAGAAGAAATCTTGTCATTTGTAGCAATGTGGATAAAATGAAGCAATATTATGTTAAGTGACATAAGCTAGATACTGCATGAAGGCATTCATATGGGGAAGCTAAAAAAAACAGTTGGCTTCATAGAAGTAGATTAGAAAAGTGGTCAGTAGAGGTTAGGAAAATTAGAAGGAAAAAAAAAGCAAAAGAAAATTAGAAGGAAAGGGAGCAGGCAGCTAGATAATAAGTACCAAATTAAAGTTACATAGAAAGAGTAAGTTCTAACATTTCATACCACAGTAGGATGACTATAGTTTACAACAATTTTTTATACATTTTATAAAGAACTACAGGGATTCCAAGGTTCCCAACACAAAGAATTTTACTAATGAGTAATATATTATACAAATATATTAAAATTAGTTCATCCTTCTCTTTGATGGATACTTGGGTTATTTCTATTTTAGAGTTATTACGAATAAAGTTATTACTGTATAAATAGTCATTGTAAAAGTTTGTTTTTTTCAGGACATATGCTTTTATTTCTTGGGAGAGGAAAACCTGGAAGTGGAAGGAAATATTGAGGTAAATGAATATTTAATTTTCTTTAAGCTGCCAAACTCACAAAGGATCCTAACAACTCTGTTTCTACAGCAGTGGAGTTGTTCTATCTCCTTGCCACCATTGGTGTGGTTAGTCTTCGCTTGCAGCCAATCTAGTAGCTGGGAAACCACACCTCACTGAGTTTAATGTGCATGTCCCCTATGGCTGATGATGCTGAGGTCCTCATGTGGTTTTTGGCCATCTGTATTCAAATTTTTGCCCTCCCCCTTTGATACTAGAAATCAAACTCAGGACTTTGTGCTTGCCAGGCAGATGTTGTTCTTTTGAGCTACAACCCCAGCCCTTGCCAATTTTTATAGGTTGTTGGCCTTATTATTACTAATTAGTAGAAGTTCATTATTTTGAATACAAGGTCTCATTCAAATTTACGTATTTCAAGTATTCACGTCCCTAGTCATTTTTTTCCTCCAATGTCTTTCTTTCAGACTTTTTTGTTTGTACCAGGGATCAAACTCACAACGACATAGTGCTTGCCAGGCAGGCACTATGCCACTGAGCTAAATCCCCGGCCCCCAGACTAAGTTTTTAAAAATTAATGATATTATTTTTAGAGTAGCTTCAACTGTACAGAAAAATTGAGCAGGAAGTTCCCATATACACCTTCACTCACTGGCTTCTCTAGTTTCTCTCTTATTATCATTAGCACAACATATTTGCTACAACTGATGAGCCAGTATAGGTACAATATTATTAATTCAAGTCCACACATAACTCTAGGGTTCATTCTTTGTTATGTCCTACAGATACACACACACACAGACACACACACACACACACACTGGGGATCGAATTCATGACCTTGTGCTTGCCAGGCAAATGCTTGTACCACTGAGCTAAATCTCCAGCCCTGTTCTATGGATTTTGACACATATCCAACATTATGGTATCTAAGTGAACAGATTCTCTCCCCTAAATACCCCGCCCCCCATGTCCACTTTTTTATCCAACACCTCCTCTCTGGAATGTCAAACCACCACTTACCTAATGTCTCTGTTTTTCTGGCCTATTCCAGAGTATCATATAACTAGAATCACAGAATGCAGCTTTTTCAGATTGGTTTCTTTCACTTTGCAATATGTACATAATCCCCCAACACGTCATTTTTGTGGCTTAATGGCTGATTTGTCTTTTTTGTTGAGTAACACTGAATTGTATATTTATTTACCATTCACCTATTGATGAGCATATTGGTTACTTCCTTGTTTGGTCAATTATGAATAAAGCTGCTATAAATGTTCAAGGACAGGATTTACTGTTTCTATCTCCTCTTCCTAAACATCAAAGAGCACGACTGCCTAATCTCACAGTAAAAATGTTTAGTTTTATAGTAAGTTGCCAAAATGTCTTCCAAAGTGGCTGAACCTCCAGCAGTAAATTAGGTTTCCTCTTGATCCCCATCCTGTGTAGAATTTAGTTTTGTCAGTGTTCTGGGTTCTTATCACTGTAAGAGGTATGCAATGGTATTTTTTGTTGTTATTTTCTTTTTCTTTTTCTTTTTTTATTTGAGAGAAAATAAAACAAAAGGGGGCAGTACAGAGCAGATCAGAGCAGGACAACATAGGCAACACAGTACTTTACATTAAGTCAACTGGACATCAACAGTATCTAACACCATATCTCTTACTCTGCTATAGTTGAGCATAGCTTCAAATACAACAATATCAAACATAACACAATAGTATTAAGCCATGCATAGAGTGAAAGAATTACAGGGCTTTCTGAACCGAATAACAGAAAATGATCAATGGGTACTATAATATCTCATTTTTGTTAAAAAAGAAAAAAATTGTTTGAACTATCACACATATTCAGAAGTCCTACCATGCTTTTTTGTTCCACTACCATTGGTTCCATCCACCACATTGTGTCCCATTGGAACCTGAACCTGTGTGACAGTTCAGGAGACGCTCTTGCTTCTGGTTTCCCCACCCTGGGGTGGCCGCAGCTCCCCAGAACACAGTCACTTTCCAGGGCGGCAGGCTGCTTACTGGTTGGCTCGGCTTTGTTGTTATTTCAATGGAATTTTTTAATATTAACAAAATTCAACTTATTTTTCCTTTTGTGTTTTGTAGTTATTATAGTCCTTAATCAAACTAGGTTCAAAAGATATATTCATGTGTTTCCTTTTAAAGATTTTACATTTAGACCTATGACTGAGTTCTAATTTTCTCATGTGGTAGAGATAGGGATGGAGCCCATTGCAAAAAAATCTGTGTAATAAATCCTGCAACTTTGTTCAGTAATTAAACTGTATTATCTCTTTGGTCCTTTTGCATTTCTACAGAAATTTCAAAAACAATATCCCAATTTCTTCCATCTCTTCTTTAACATATAGCCCTAAGGGACATGCATTAATGTAAAAAAAAAGGGAAACCTTAATATTTTGTCCTCCAACCTATAAACAAGTTTTTAGTTTTCCTCAACAAAGTATGGCAATCATGAGTCTTTTTTGTTAAATTTATTCCTACTTTTTGTTTTTAAGTTTTCTTAAATAACCAATTAAGTTATTCCAGAAAACTTTCTTTCCAATCTTTATTCTTCAGGTTTTTTTCATGCTTTATTACTCTGACTAGTGATAGTGTAGAATTTATTTTTTTAAAGTATGCCGGGGATTGAACTCACAACCTTGTGTTTGCCAAGCAGGCACTTACATCGAGCTAAAGGCCAGGCTCTAGGGCTATGTTTTTATGCTATGTAAAACAGAACTTTTTTCATTGCTGCTTATTCACTGAAATGCAATTTACATTTAAATACTTTTGTAACACTACAACCAGTTGTTTTGTAGATTCCAGAAGGCTTTCTATGCAAATTATTATTTTTCTGTGAATAAAAACTTTTTCTTTTCAGTTTCTAAGCACTCCCTTTCGCCAACAGGCAAGGGTCTTCAAAATAATCTGAATAAAAGTAATAAAAACAGACAACTTCCTCTTGTTCTCAATCTGTTTTTTTTTTTTTTTTTTTTGGTACCGGGGATTGAACTAATGACCTTGCACTTGCCAGGCAGGTGCTTAAGCCACTGAGCTAAATCCCCAGCCCTTGTTCTCAATCTTAAAATGACATTTCACAATTTTTCTAGTATTCCTTGCCTACGCTCCCAACACATGTAAGTTACATTTACTAATTCTAGCCCATAAGTCACTGAGGCTCTCTCCAATTTTTTGAAACAGATTTACTGAGATAAAATTGACATACAAATAAATAGATATAGATAAATAAAATTTAAAAGCCAGGTTTAATATATACAACTCGTGAATTTGGATATAGGTGTACACTCATACCAATGATCACAATCAAGATCACAATCTATGATCTCCTTCTGTTCTTTCTGTGGTTCTTCAATTTTTGAAAGTATCATTTTCTTTCAAGTTTCTTTCATCTTAGAGCTTACCTGTTCTTTCTTTTGCCATCATTCAACATGCTTTACAGTTTATCAAGTAAATCATCCATGGCAGATACAGTACATTTACACTTGGAATTCCTACTTAGTAATTTCTTATAGTTTCAATTTCTCTGTTGATATTAACTCTGTATTCCCTCCTTTTGATCTTTAATACTTAATTTTTATATCTGCTATAAATTCCTTGTCCATGATTCTAACATTTTAGTAATCTCTCATTTGATTTCTATTGACAACTTCACTTAACTCTGGGTCACCTTTTTTTTTTTTTGAGACTGGGTCTCCCTATGCAGTTCAGACTGACCTTGAGATCACTTTGTAGCCCTGGTTGGTCTCGAACTCACAAAGATCCTCATGCCTCAGCCTCCTGAGTGCTGGGATTACAGGAATGTGCCACCATGCACGGTTTATCTTTATTCTTTTTTGGTGGTACCAGGGATAGAACTCACAACCTTGTGCTTGCCAAGCAGGTGCTTATGTTGCTGAGCTAAATCCCCAGCCCCTATCTTTATTCTTGAATTACACACTAGGTAAATTTTTACTGTACGCTGGGTTGTATGCATGTTGCAGGGACTGTATACACCATGTTATCTTCATCTGAAAAGTACTGATTTTTTTTTTTTTTATTACAAGCAGAGTTGATAACTGAAGTTGTGGAGCCTTTCTTCAGTGTTATACCAAGAGATTGCTATGGGCAGCTGAGTTAGTTAGAAATATAGGCAGGAGGGGTCAGGGGTTTAGCTCAGTGGCGTGTCTGCATGGCAAATGCCAGGTCGTGAGTTCTATCCCTGGTACAAGAAAGAAAAGAAACAAACAAACGTAGGCAGTCAGACATGGCTAGGTCCTCCAAGGAGCAGTGCAGAAGCCCAGATACCTTTCAACTGTGGGGAGACAGACACCTCCTGCTATGGGCCAGGCCTCAAAACAAAAGATCAAACAAATACACCCATATCCTGAGGACTGGTATTCTAAATAGTTCTCTATCACCCTGAGGAAAATCAGGAGTCATCATCCCAGCCCTCTAAGGGAAGAGTGCCCGATCCCTAAGAATGCCCGCTTCCTATGTGACTCACTTCTTCATTTGTCCCCGTTTTAATCAATTTTACCCTGAACAATTCATCTTATTGGCTAACCATAGTTCTGTCTCACCCTATGCCCGTCTGCCTTGTGAGTTCCCAGTTTTCCCCACCTTGAACCTGCCTCACCCCATGATTTTATTCTATAAAAGTCCCTAGAAAAGACAGAGTCCTGGGCAACCCACTAGGGACCCCTCTGCCTCCCTCAGACAGAAGCTTTCTTTCTCTCAATAAATATATTCTACTCTTAACCTCCACTGTTCCTAAAACTCATTCTTCGATTTTAGAGAACACGAACTCGGACCGAACATATAGTAGGTCCGGAATTTCATTTCCCTGTATCAAAATGTCTATTTCATTTTATTGTTAGTAAATAAAAAATCCAAATTCCAGAAACACAGTGTTTCCTCCTGAGACCTGGTCCTTCTAACCTTTTAATGGAAAGCTCGAAGAGCTTACAATACTCTCAAATTGGATTCAGAATTTTAAGCATTATCATCTCCTTTTCAGGAAACTGAAATTTAAACTTGGTATATTCAGAATTCCAGCAGGTTTTATATTTTTGGGCTCCCTAGAGTCTTTATTGCACTTATACACTTCAAGGTTAACCAGTGATTTGAGGAAAGCTAATTTCAATATGGAATGCCTAAGTCGGTTGCTCCCTTTTTGCTATGATGCCCCTGCCCAACTTTTAGCAGTTCTGACAATTCTGAACAATTTTCTCGGCAGTCTGAAGCCAGTAAGGCTAGGGCTACTACCTAGAGCTAAGACCAGCCACACCTTGCTATATGCAATACTGGTTGCTCTTAAAGTAAAAGCCATGTACATGGGCATTTCACCCACTGTCGTTTCCTTCTTTTAGGATCAGATTTAGTTGTTTATTCACAACCTTTAACTAGTTGTAGTTTTTATTCTATCCAGTATTTATAACTGATACCTGGACACGAGTGGCTAGAAATAAGCTACGCTGCTTTTGCAGGAACTAGAACTTTTATATTTGCTTTAACTTGAAATCATTCATGTTCAAGTCAGAAGAGAGAAGGGTAGAAGAGTATGGGGTCAGCTGCGAGCATCATTTCTATGTTCCAGGTTGTTCCCAGGAGCACCTGGCAGCTCTACTTCCAAAGGTTGTTCTTGTCAATAGAGAGCAGTCATATAAACACACTTCACAGAGTATAAGAGATATTCTTAAATAAGCCTCATAAAAAACAGGAGATATAACGTGGTGTCACTTAATTTCTAATTTTTTTTTTTTTTTTTTTGGTACTGGGGATCAAACTCATGACTGCGTACTTACAAGGCAGGCAATTATGCCACTGAGCTAAATCCCCAGCCCTTAATTTCTAAAATTTAAACATTTCTTACACCACTGTGAACACAAATTCTTAAGCATGAAGTAAACAACGACCTACAAATGGGCTTAAATGGTTTTATAGAGAATTCACATGGTAGATTCAACCTATGTGGAATGTTTAAGTCAATGATTTTCAATATATTCATAGAGTTGTGCACCTACCACCACAGTAGGCAATTTTAAAACACTGCATCATTCTTATCCAGCACCCTTATAAATTCATTTAATAGTCCTAACAAATGTTTTCGTGACTTGTACAAGATCACATCATCTGCAAACCGTTTAACTTCTAATTTAAATGTCTGCTGTAGTGGTTTTTTTTTCTGCTGTAGTTTTATTATAAATGATCTTCATCATCATCTTGCCTTCTATCCTTGTTTTTTTTTCTTTCATGGGTTTTATCAAATGTTTTTATTGATAAGATTTCATTGCATAAGATAATCTTGGGAATTTTATTTTGTATGATGTATGGATGTATGATGTAAGAAATTGGGGAATGTTAAAACAACCTTGTATTCCTAGGAGCAATCTTATTTGATTACAGTAAATAACTATTTTATATATTATTGAATTCAATTTATTTTTTGAGGAATTTTGCACTAGTATTAATAAGAGATATTTGCTGTTGTTTTGTTTTGAGACAGGGTCTCATTATGTTGTTCAGGCTGGTCTTCAACTCATTATGTGGCCCACTACTGCTTTCTATACCTGTGAGTACATTTCATTGTTCAGTATTCTTTCTTTCTAGCCTAAAGAACTTCCATTTAGATTTCTGGTAGAGCGGGTCTGCCGCAACTACTTCTCTCAGGTTTTGTTTACTTTGAAATGTTAGTGTTACTTTTTTTTTTTTTTCTTGTACCAGGGATGGGACTCACAATCTCATGCTTGCCAGACAGGCACTTATGCCACTGAACTAAATCCCTGGCCCTATTACCTTCATTTTTAAAATATAGCTTTCCTAAATATAAAGTACGTTTTCCTCCATCATTTTAAATGTCACCCTACTCTTTTGTGACCTCCTTCATATCTGTTGAGAATGAGCTCTTAATCTTATTGAGGATCCATTTTATGTGATGAATCATTTTTCTCTTGCTGTTTTCAGGGTTCTTTTTTTGTTTTTTGCAGTTCGACCATGATATGTGCAGGTGTGGATCACTTTGGGTCTATTCTAGTTGGAGTTACCAAGACTGTTAAATGTGCAAACTGATGTTACTCATCAAATTTGGGTAAAGTTGACCATGATTTTAAATTCTCTTTCTGCTTCTTATCATCATCTGGGACTCTCAGCACATCTATACTGATACACCTGAATATATCCTTTTAGTTCTCCAGTGCTCTGCTCATTTTCCTTTCTGTTCACATAGTGGGTAATCTTAGATTATCCTTTTTTTTTTTAATGGTACCAGGAATTGAACTCATGACCTCGCATTTGCCAAGCAGGCACTTACGCCACTGAGCTAAACCCCTGGCCCCAATAGTGGGTAATCTTAATCAACATATAATCACATTGATTTTTTTGTTTGTTTTTGAGACTGAGTCACCTTAAACTTGGAGTGACACTTCTGCTTTAGCCTTCTGAGTGCTAAGATTACAGGTGTGCACCATGCTTGGTGGAAGACTGATTCTTCTGACAGTTTAAATCTATTATTGAACACATATAATGTACTTTTTCATTTTAGGCATTGTAACTTTTGCTTACAAAATTTTTATTGGCTATTTTACCATTTCTATGTCCATAGTGATATTTCTATTTAGTGAGTCATGGTTGCCACACTGTTCTTTAATTCCTCATGCCTCATTTCACTTAGTTTTTTATACATATTTATAACAGGTTATTTATTCTCACTAAGTAATAAATCCAACATTTAAACTCCTCTCTGAACAGTTTCCATTGATTTCATTTTATCCTACGAATGACTTCTCTCCATACCTATCCTACGTGATTTTTAAGGTTCCTAAAAACAGGAATATTCTCTAGGCCCAAGCATCTTTATCACATGGAGCATTATTTGTTATTTTTGGAATGATCTAATAACTCCTAAAGATAAAAGGTTGTTCTCATTAAAAAATATATGGTAGAATTTACATAAAGAATGTGATCTTTGTGAAGTACACGGTGTGAACACTAGTGATCGAATGAACATTAGTTAGATACAGGGTCATTAATTATACATGAGCACTCAAGATATCAAATAAAGTGTGATGCACTGTGAGTGAGCAGAAGTTCCAAAGAGAATCACATCAAGGGTGATATGAATTAAAAAATAAATAAATTATATATATATACACACACACATTTTTTAAAACCTAGTAAGAAGATATTTTAAAAAGAAGCTTAATTCAGAGTTTATCTTAGAAATTAATGTGAAATTGTCAGTGCTTATACAATGGAATATAGGACATTTAAATAACTACTATCCATCTTTTAAAACAACAATGCTTACAAACAACACGGTTTACTATTCTCTACCTTTTTTCTTACACATGTATTCATAGGATTCAGTATTCTCCAAGTTTCATAGAATTTATTCATAGCATAAATTTCAGTGCAAGTGTTATTTCAGATAAAGATGAAATGGTAGCTCTGTGAAGAAAAATTCAAATCAAGTCAATTAAAAGAATCAAGATTTGCACATATGCATTTTCATTATTAAATTCTTTAAGGAAAGGTAGTACTAAAGTAAACTGATGAATATGCTAATGAGTATACAATGCCAAAATCAGTCTCCTAGAATAGACTTTTATTCTCACTCTGGTATGCATCATTACTTCATCTGTCATCAAATGCATAAGTCAAATAGAAAAATAGAGCATTATAATAAAGAATCAAGGAATATCTTGAAAAGATACATTTTCCTATTTGTACCAATCCATTACACTTTTAAATTTTTTATTTATCTCCCTGACAAATCTCTCTAAGCCAATTTTAAATCCTTTTTTGTAATAAGGCTGAAAATAAATATATACAAATATTGCTCCATTACCTACAGAAAATTGCTTTACACAGATCGGCTAACTTGGATTTTTAATAATAATCTTTGTATTATGTAAATTAATCTTTTGACATTTTATTATGAATGCACTGATGGTGTTGATTTAGTTTCAATTCAAAAATCAAGAATTTCATTACCCTATAAAACATATCCAGAGTTCAAAGTATTTAAGAAGGGTTAAACAAAATGCAAACATTTAATGCAACATTAAGCATGTGAAATAAAAACTTGATTGCCTAAAGAAAGCATGCTATGCTGTTACCCTGGTGACAGGTTAAAAAAGGGATTGTGAGCTGAATAGCTGTATGATATGAAATTAAAATGTTTCACATCGAACAATCCAAAATGAATTGGGAAAGGTTAGAGTACAGGAGAAAGAAATCAATTCTCCAATGGCAATGGTGAATGGGAAAGAAGTATGAATAGGATTTGCCAGTGGGGTGCAACAGCTGCCAAATATCCTGCAGCCAAAGAATTACAATAATACTGATGAAGTGTGCAAGAGCTTTTGGAATCATTGTAAGGAATAGAGAAATTCTCCTATAATAATGAGGCTATTCTGTCTTCCATTCAGCTTTCAAAGTATAATCAAATTAGAGAAAAATATTTTTAAATTCATTTAGCCAAAAATTTATAAATCTGCCACTTTACCCATTTAAACAATACTTTGTGCTTAAAAGTATTAAATTTCTAAATCATGTAAGACACAGTGGTACTAAATAACTAAAAATATCATAACAGAGACAATAAAAAGTAAGGCAAGCTTAAAGGAAGACGATTAGTATTTTCTTTTCTTATGCTGCATTTAGAGGACTTGTTTGCTCAAATTGGAGTACATGTTTCCAATGACATAGCACAGTTATGTATATTTGTAAATATATACTCAAAGTACTATATAATAGTCATCCAAACATCAACTTCTTTGCCATAAAGATGTGGCTTATTCTGAGAATCTGAGAATACACATGAAATAAACATATAAAAGGTATGTTTTATTTTTATAGCAATGTGTTATAATATGGCACACTCTATGAAATTCAAAAGACATTTAAATTTAAAAGCCAGTATGCTACTCTACAACAATATTACCTTTTTCTTAGGCATTTTTTTTTACATGGCTATTTTTTTCTACATTCCTTTTTCCAGTTACTGTTTAGTGGTTAACATCATATTTCAAAACCAAGAACTTTTATTGTACAATTGAAAAATTAATAACAGGTAAATGAGTTATGTATCTGAAAGTAGGAAAGGCTACTATTTGTTTTTTGTTAATGGCAAGGAGAAAAAAAAAACCCAGATAATTGCATCTGTCAGGGAGTAATCATTAAGACATTGATTCTCCATTTTATCAGGAAGCCAAATGAGGAAAGAAAATATAATACTGATGCGGATACAACAGCATCACACAAAGTAAAGTCAAGTCAGTGTAATTTTCCTTTCTGCAACTGTGGTTGAAAGAGTTAAACTGACAACAGGCTGTGTGGCCTGTCAAGAAACTTGCTGTGTTCCACAAAGTCTGAGCACTCCAGATAGCCAAGAAAATCCTCCCCAAAAGTAAATGCTTAACCTTTTGGGCTACACTGCTTTCATTAATATTATCACAGGCTATCATGAGTGTATTCTATTTCTTGAATCTTTAACCTCTGCTCAAATATCAAGACAGATACAGTAACATCTGTGATCTCATGCAATTCAAACAGTATCAAAGCAGAAGATTCAGTAGTCATCTTATCTACATCTTAACTACAGTTTCTCAGAAGAGGAAAATGAAGTCAAAAGTTGATCCATTTTTGGCCAAAGGCCTGTAGCACCATGATACATGGCAGTGCGCCTGGGTCTTAGCTCCTGACCCCAGACACCTAGTCAGTGCTGGGTTGACTCACGGCACTATGCCAAATGCTCTCACAGCTCAGGACCAGGTGAAGGGCCAAGACAACCAAAGGCGATTCTGTAAACTTCCTACCCCAAGTAACTGACTAAAGAAATTGCCATAAATAAAACAAGCTATATGGAATTTGGTGTGTGCCTTTTCAGCATTTAGAAGTTGTGGGGCACAAACTATATCATATTCTACAAGGTCTATGATCACTAACATAACATAGTCTCCTACAAATTAATTCTCTGGATTTATCAATTCTATCAGAATAAGATTTACTATCATATGGTAATTTTCTAAGTGCTAATGTGGAATCTTTGAAAACCAATTTTTAAAAGAGTATTTAATATGGCAAAATGTTGACCGTATAATAGTATCTTTTCTTTTTGGCGGGGAGTACCGGGGATTGAACTCACAGCCTCACACTTGCCAGGCAGGCGCTTAAGCTGCTGAGCTAAATCCCAGGCCCTAATAGTATATTTTCAAAACTAATATCTTTTTAACTAGAATGACCTTTTTCTGTAAAATCAAAGTTAGGCATAAAGCTTAATGTATAATAGATGGTAAAACACAAAGCCTCAAAAGAGTTGCCAGTATACATAGTCTCCAGTTTCTCTTATCCCATTGTTTCTTGATCTCAAACCAATATAATTTCCACCTTCACTTCACACGTGCATCCTCTATAACTCCTTGTGGAAAGTCTCCTCTGACCTCCATTAAATTCATTAATTTTGTATCACAGTTGCTACAGTGGAGCTGAACTCCTACCTCCCTACTAGCCCTTCCTTCCTGGGCTCACCTGCACCATTTTCATTCTCCTCTGCTGCTCCTTCTCATTTTCTTTTGGTAGATCCTCCTCATCTTCCAGACCTATGAATGTTGAAGTGTCCCATGGTTGAGTCTGAGACTACTGCAACCTCTTACCTCTGGCCTCTGCTTTTACTCCCTTACAATCATTTACAACGGTGTAGCCAGTAAGATCTTGCTAATATATCTGACACATGAAGCTTTTCTTTACTCAAAACCTGCAATGGTTGGCTCCCTGTTTCATCTAGAGTAAAAGTTTGGGTTCTATCCTGCCTAACACAGTCGTGTCTCCTACTACTACAAAATTTGTTTACTCCTCTCAAAAAAAAAATTTTTTTTGAACCGGAGATCGAACTCACAACCTTGCACTTGCCAGGCAGGCGTTTGTGCTGCTGAGCTGAATCCCCAGCCCTTATTCCTCTCAAATTGCACTGGCCTCCTTTGCAATTTTTTTAAACTGCTGACTATACTTCAACCTCAGGTCATTTGTGTTTTCTATTTTCTTTGACCAAAGAGTAGTCCCCTTGATAGCTATGAAACTCATTCCTTTCCTCATATAGAGCTATGTTCCAACGCTAACCCTCTCATGAAAACATTCTTTGTCATTCAGAATAAAATCATATCTATCTACCTTCTACCCTAACAATGTCCTGTATCCCTTTTCTATTTTGGTCTTTCTTAACAAAATAACAACAATGATCATCATTTGACATACTACTGTTATTACTGATCAGTTTGTCTGATTATCCTCAACTTGAAGGTAAGCTCTCGGGGGCAAGAGTTTGATTTGCTTTCTTTTAATATGTTTGTGGTAAATTATTTGAATTTTCTAACTCAAATTCTTATGATATTCAATAGAAGTCCTAGAAAATCATATGATTAACATTTATATCTGATTCACTTTTTAAATAAAGAATGGAAAAATATATTGTTGAGAAAGAGTATTTTTTAAGCCCCAGCTATCATATCTTATAGGGTATTTAAAAGGTCAAGGCATTTGAGTTAGAAATAAAATTAGTACATGAGGTGTGATCAAAATATACAGTAAAAGACACAGTGCTATCAATATCTTCACAATACTCTCCCTCATTTCAAACATACCACATCCAATTGTCCTTGTCACTTTCTGAAGCACTTCTGCAAGTCCTCTTTCCTGAGTGTCTTTATGACACATCACGAGAAATACAGTGAATGCTGATGCCAAGTATCATTGAATAGAAAGACGGAGTCGTAAAAATACTATGGTGTGTTCTCATCCACTTTATTCACCAGATGTGGCACCATGAGACTTCTGGCTGTCCTCCAAAAACAAAATGATCATGAAAAATAAATGTTTTGAATCAGTTCAGGACATTATGGCAGTCTTGACAGCACCAACTAAAAACACCCAAGAACAGGCCTTCAAGAATTGCTTCAGAAAGTGGCAGGAATCAAAGCCTCATGCTAGATTACAATGGGCACTGTTGATTGGTGTCCAAAACTGGTCAATGTGGCTAAAATTGTCACAGGTCATGCTTCCATCACAGTAAATGTTTACAGTGATGACAATGAGACCTGTAACATTTTGTCTACTAGTGAAAAACACTTGCAGTATTATAAATGGTTAATAATACAGAATCTAGATCATGTGACAAAATACCAATACTTTGTACACTTCAAATTCTAGACTCCTAAAATACAAATTCCCAGCAGAAATTTGGATGATAAGATCCCAGGAGTTTTAACGTTGTCATTGTCCATAATTCAACTGGAGATAAAAGAATTGTGGACAGATGGAATGAGTGGGTTAAGCATCAAATTCCTTTAAAAAAAGGGCTATCTTGAAGACAACCTCATTAAGTGGCCTTGAAGAGTATTACAGAAATCACCTGAAATTTTTCTTAAATAAAAATTTATTTAATTTAAAAAAAAA
>PVJX010008612.1:0-64689 GCA_004027295.1 Dolichotis patagonum
CTCTCTTGATGTAGGGGCCATGGCCACTTCATGGTGAATGGAGGGCAAACAGGTACTAGGGTCCACCCGTGATGCTCACCATTGCACACCTCCTGAAAGGTTCTTTCTGACTTCTGCACTGATGATTAAAACTCCTTTAGAACGAGCACAAAACATCTCACTCTGAAATTTAAGGTTAAACTAAATAGTGAGGTGAGCATGAATGGCGCATACCTGTAATCTCAGTACTTAGGAGGCTAAGGCAGGAGGGTTGCTGAGAATTCAAGGTCAACCTGAACATAGCAAGACCCTGTCTTAAAAACAAAATGAAACAACTTAAATGTGCTGCAGGAATGAAGTTTTGCAATCATAAGTGTCAGGTGGGCTAAGAAATAATTCATTATCTTTGAATTAAGTTAACTCATCGCAAGTTCTACTTGGTAATAGAAAACTATGTCTTTCTGATTGAAGATAAATTCAGTTATATCTTACTTATAACCAAGCCTTTTAAGGGTTGGAGGTAAAGCTCAGCAGCATAGCACCTGCCTGGCAAATATGAGATCATGAGCTTGACCTTGGTTAAAAAAAAAAAGGGAAAAAAGTCAGTCTTTCTTCAGTAAAATCTTAGTCTAGTTAAGATTCTTCTCTTTACCCTCAGTTTTTTAAAATTTTCTTGTTAAGGATGATCTTGGCTCTAGGGGTTCTTAGTATGATGCTGACATTAAGAGAAGAGCAATCGTGAGACTCCTTTTGGGGAGGACTCCTGAGATGGTTTTGCCTTCTGGATCTCATCCTCACTGCCAATCACAGCTGATGCCCACAGGCCACATTGCTGTTGGGTTCTTGGGGGGCCATAAACCATCGTGGCCCACTGGCTGTTTCTCTGCCCAGACTCCTGGTGGGCCGGATGGTGTAGAGAGGGGAACTTCTACTGCTCTTCCAGGACAGCACGGCAGAGGAAAGTGCAAGCATGGATGCATGCTGGGTGCATCTCAGGTGCTTTCTCTGACTGGACCTGCCTTACCCGTCACTCCTCTAATAGCCACTCATGTTGGCTTGGGGCTCTCTGGGGGAATATTTCTTTGCAGGAGTCTTGCTGGGGTCCTGTTCTGAGAGACTCCTGCAGCTCCTACCCCAGGGCCTGAACTTTCCAGCTGCCACCCTGACTCACCCTCTTGCTCTCCTTCCCAACTCTCTTGCTTTTCTTTTCTTTTTCTTTTTTTTTTAAATTTTATTTAAAGAGAGAGAAAAAAAAGCAATACAGAAAAAAGGGTAGAAACAATACAAAATCTCAAAAAAAAAAACAACCCATAAATCACTAGTTGACAAACCACATACTGTCCTCCCAGAAACAGCTGTTCATGTTACAAAATTAAGGCATACAAAGTGAACACACAGTGAGGCTGCAAACAGTTAAACAAAAAAACAGGATGGAATAAAGCCAATTGAGACAGTATAGTGAAATTGGCACAGAACATCAAAGCAAGTCACCAGGACAACAGTAAAAGGCAACATTGTATATCTCGTTGTCTTCACAATAGTTGTTCTTCTACTAGGTACAGCAAAATCAAAGAAATGCACAACATTATAGAACACATCAAAACAGAGTATTGAATAGAGCAACACCGTTAATCAGGACAAAGCAAAACGGCGATAAAAATATCTGCCTTCACAGACAGTAGAAGGAAACTCCCCCGACCTGCTGCACCAAACATTGTCACCTCCCAAGAGACACCCAGATCCCCGGATCCCAGTTGTTAACGGGAGGGGCGGGGGAAGTGGTATGTTTGATTCTAAGCCCGCGCCCCGGTAGGCAGCAGGCGGGTTACTGGTTGGCTTGGCGCCCTAAGTTCCAGCATGGCGCGGATCTCAGGAAACGCTCTGGCTTCTTGTTTCCTTGCCCAGGAAACGCTCTGGCTTCTTGTTTCCCCGCCCTGGGGTGGCCGTGGCTCCCCAGACCACAGTCACCTCCCAGGGTGGCTGGCTGCTTACTGGTTGGCTCTGCGCCCCAAGTTCCAACATATGGCGCGAGCTCAGGAAACGTTCTGGCTTCTTGTTTCCCCACCCTGGGGTGGCCGCGGCTTGCCAGACCACAGTCACTTCCCAGGGCGGAAGGCTGCTTACTGGTTGGCTCGGCGCCCTAAGTTCCAGCATGGCGGGGATCTCAGGAGACGCTCTTGCTTCTTGTTTCCCCGCCCTGGGGTGGCCGCGGCTCCCCAGACCACAGTCACCTCCCAGGGCGGCTGGCTGCTTACTCTCTCTTGCTTTTCTTTAAGTCCAGCAAAGATTTTAAAAAAAGAAAATTTCCTCTGTGCAGTTTGGGAAGGGAGGCTAACATAATTTTGCATTGAATTGTGCTATAAATCCTACTTAGTAGTTTTGCTCTAAGTGTCTCCACCTTGACAGCCTTTGGAAGGTTTTTCTTAACTTTAGTAATACATTGAGGTTCTCACACATTTGAATACTACGCTACAGTCAAGCTTTGTTTCTTATTAATTTTGTCCCTGCCAAGTACATTTGGCACAATTTATGCTTTGTTGGGTCTTCTTGTCCAGTTCTCTTGAGGTCAGTGATATATGAAGACTTAATATTTGCTTTTATTCATATCCTCATTTTCAGCAATTGTTGCTTGAAGGGTAAATGGGAAGGCATTATGGGGAAAATGACAGTAGCTTCTGTGGTTCCAGCTATGTACCCCTCTGGAAGCCACAGTGATAAACATTGGGTGAGGCGTGGCTGCATATGCCTCTAGGGTGTGCCGTTGCAACTTTGTGTCACTTGCCTGCTTTCTCTGGGGGACCTGTTTCATGAGGTGGGACCTGCAAGTTCAGGCCCGAAGAACAGCACAGGGATCAGTTGCTGGGAGAGTTGTCACACAGCTATGGCTTTGCTCTGAGGCCTCCAGAGTCTTGTTAATAGATATGCACATAGTTCACTTAACAGAGAATAATTCCATTGGATTGAGGGGAGTTTCATTAACATTTAATATTCATGCATATTGTAATATCAGCTATTTGGGAACCTGAGGCAGAAAGATGGCAAGTTCTAGTGATACCCTGGCTTAAAATAAAAAAGCATTGGGGATGTAGCTCAGTGGTAGAGCCCTACCTAGCGAGCTCCTAGATTCAATCCCAATACCTTAACAAATAAACCCAACCAACCAACCAACAAACAAACTAAAAACAATAGACAAAGTGATGGATGTCTATGATTCTACAACTCTGGGAGTATTGCAAGTTTGTGCTCAGCTCTGGCAGTTTATTGACTTAGTGGGACTATAACATTTGGGGGAAGGTGGGGCCAGCAGAAACCACCAGGCTGCTGTAAAGGCAACATGGCATGGAATTTATTGTGCCTGGGTGCAGGCAGGCAGAGAGTGCAATAAGACCTTCTGCCCTGAACAAAGAGAAGTGTGTTCCTTTTATAGGAAGGTAGGACACATTAGGTGGGAAGATTTATTGTTTTAAATATCCCAGAAACTTATTTGATGTTTAGTTGAACACATTTCATATAGAAAGATTGAGATTGTTATTGTTTGCTTTGAGTGCCTCTGGCAAATATCACAGAGGTACTAACTCAAAGGGTGCCAATCTGAAGACGTAAGAAATGGAAATTGCAAACCCAGTTTTAGGACTCTTTTTAGCTAAGAGATTTGTATCTAGTGAAATCAATCCACTCTCTTAAAAAATGCTCAATGTGTTGTAGCTACTTTGAGAACAGCTGACATTTGGGAGGGCATTTCATGTTCTAGTCTGCTGAAGCATTTAAATACTTGGAATAAAAGGTATTCAGCTTTGAAGTTTTCAATACTGGAAAACTTGCAAGTCTAGAGTTTACAGCCAGGAAGGACCACTTCATGTTCCTCAAATTGGATAGTTTCCCACAAAGTTAATGTGCAGCTTTGTCTTCTATTTCTTCTGCATCATCATTGCCATCCACTTCTGTGTTTTCTCTCTCAAGTCTCTCCAGCTGCCTCATGAGCTCAGTCTCGTCTGTATCTGTAACCTCTTTGGGATCCATTTGAACACTGAAAACAGCCCTCTTTTCCTCACTCTTTTCTTTGATAACAGTCATGGCTTGATTGAGAACTGAGAGGCCTTCTGCTGTCTCCAGGCTTGTTGTAGTCACCACATACAGAGGAAGAGCTACTAGATTAATCTTGATGGGTGTGGTCTCTATTGAACAATTCAAACCTGCTCTCAGGGCTTCTTTCACAGCATGGATGCCTTCATAACCTTAACAAGTCGCTTCAGTATCCACTCAAATTTTGACAGTTTGTGGGGTCAATATTAATATTGTTAATGAGGACCTCCCATTCATTGTCATTCAAATCTAACTCTCTGAAATAGACGAATCTGAGACTGCATGCTTAAATGCATCATGGACACCATAACCAGGTCTCTTGTACTTGTCATCAAAGACCCAGGCAGTCCCCTGGAGTGGGCTTTCCAGCTGCTCATCCTTGATATATTGTAACACCTCAGCAACATGGCAAAGAATGCTATAAACAGTTTTGGATTTTGTGAATTTGTCTTCACATTTGATTACTTCCTCTGGAGAGACTTATTTTTGACAAATCAATGTATCCTTTTTTCTTTGTACACTCTAATGATAGCCACACATTCATTCCTGTCAATTTGAATGAGTTTGTTTGTAGAACCAATACCTCTCCTGGATCATTCAATAAGAAGAATCATGTCCTTGTTGTTGTATTCCAGCAAACTGACACAAGTCTCCATTTCAGCTGTGGACCTTGCATTTACTATCACTACATCTTCCACCTCAGGAAATTTGTGTTAGTAAAATCTATAATTTAGACCTGGCATTCTGAGGTATGTGTGCGAGTCTTGCGCTAGGGTCCCCTGCCGTGATCTTAAAGTGGAGTGATCAGACTTGTTCAGGTGGGAAGATTTTAATAAACTCTATGGTCAGAGTTCTCTGGCAGTCTTACACCTCAGAGGACAAAGCCTTTAAGTGTCTAGTTTAAATTTTAAAGTGTCTCCAAATGTCCCCAGGACCTGCAAAATTTCTTGTCCTATCCTATATGTTTCACAACATCCTGTGCTTGCTGATGACAGCTTTGGTACTGAGCTGAGTACCCTGTGGAGAGCAGCGCTTCTGCTGGCAAGCAGGTTGGGGGCTGCAGAGGTCAGGTTCATTTGAGTGTCACAGAGACCCTCTCTTTAAATTAAAAATATAAGAAAGGGCTAAGGATACAGGTCAGTGTGAGGGCCCATGGGTTCAGTCCTCAGCTGCAAAAACAAGCAACACAAAGGTGTATAATTGTACAATCTTTAGTATGTTTACTTGCTTTTTGTCTTTTCTGGGTGGACATTGAATCCACCTTCCCAGGTGAGGAGGCATCACTCAGAAGGTGAAAACAACTTGGAAGAAGAAAACCCAGGGAAAGAGTTTGTTTCTGGGTAGAGAGGAGAGCACCTGCGCTCTTCAGTTCCCACCTGGTATAGGTTTCTGATGAACTGGGCATGGAGAACGAGACGCAAGTTCACATGTGATACTCAAGATAGAAGCTTTTTCCTGTATGTGTCTCAGGATCTGAGGCCAGGAACACTTGGGAAGCTGGATACTGAGAAGCTGGAGTAGGGAGGAACACTGCATGCCCACCCTCTCAGTGGACTCCGTGGATTAGAAAAACTTTGCTGAGGATCATACTTGCTTCGTCAGGTTGCCCCGGGGAGATCAAGTGAGCATGGCACAGTGGCCCTTATCTTTCTAGTGTAGCCCTAACAGCTGTCCCTGTTGCTCTTTACATTGTAGCCAATGAGCCTGCAGAATTTTCATAAAAATGTTAGTCCCAGGGTGACCCTAAAAATACTGAACATTGAAAACACAATCCAGGTAGTTCTGTATAGGACATGTGCTTAGCATTTGCCATAAATTCAATCCCAGCAACCTCCTCCTCACAGAAATTAAATCCAAGCCATGTGTAGTCATACATGCCTATATTCCCAACACTTTGGGAGGCTGATGCAGGAGTACCACAAATTAGAAAGACCCCATCTCAAAATAAAAACTTTTAAAAAAGGGCAGGAGATGTAATTCAGTGTGAAGACCTGGGTTCAATCGCCAGTACTGCAAAATAAAAATTTAAAAGAACCACGCTTTGAAAACATAGCCTTGGTTTAATGTCATGTGAGCCACTTTCTTAACCCTGCTAAGATGTTTAACCCTGGCCATACCTGAGCTTGCCCTTTGTACCGGTGTGGACCTTGAGGAGATGTCATATGTAGACCCTCATCATCTCAGTTTGCTCTCCTATCATTCATTAGTCGAGTTTTCCTCATGGTCTTGCTGTAAGGATTAAATGAAGATTCCTGGGAGGTGTTCTGCACAGCATTTTGTGGTGAGCAAGTGACAGGATGTCTCATTCTTACAATGCTCAGCTAGCCATCTAATGTAGCTAGCATATGGAAAGTTTCTAAAAGATCTGGCCACTCTGTCACACAGAGAGAGGCCTGAAAACCACAAACAAAACTATCCAACAAGCAGCTCCTTTCCAGGAAGGTCAGGCCGTCCTAGATGGTCTGGGGACAGCTCTAGCTCTGTCTGTCAGCTCGCTCTTGAGGACTTCTTTCTTCTGTAGTAAGTAGCTGGAAAAGTACAAACTCTTCAACCCTCTGTTCCCCTGAGAGTGGAATAAGTTCCTCAGCTTTGATAGCCTGCTTATGCTTCATTTTCAATATCCAGGCAGAGTCATGGCTGGGGTTATTACTTTTCCTTATGCAGCAAATTGTGAGTTATTGGTAGCTTTGCTTTGTTTTAGTCTCATAATAGCATACTGCATGCATACTGGGGAGAGTCACATACACTAGGGTTAGAGAAGTAGCAAGTTTGTAAGGGAAAACTGTAAGTAGATTGAAACAAACACTTTAAAAATCTACAGAGAGGGACTGGGGATTTAGCTCAAGCACTTGCCAGGTAGGTGTGAGGTCATGAGTTTTGATCACCAATACCAAAAACAAAAACAAAAACAAAACAAAACAAAAAAAACATCTAAGGAGGGATCAGTGATTTCCCATAGACACTCCATAGCACTTGTCATTGGAATCCACACCACTAAGGCTTCTCAGGCTTCCACAGCCTGTCCTCTTTGTTGTTAAGGATCACCTGCTGTGAGAGCTCAGCCTTCATCTTAGAGAACAGAGCTGTGGGGAAGCAGAGGATGAACTCACAGTGGGTACAGAATGTTTGAAAGCAGCACATACTGTAGAAGGTCTGTATTTAAAAAAACAGGGGGTCTGGGATGAATCTCAGTGGTAGAGCTCTTGCCTAGCATGCTCGAGGCCCTGGGTTCTATCCCCAGCACCACAAAAAATAAATAAACAAATAACAAAGTAATAAGCATATAAAACAATAAGTATAAAGTAATCAATTGTTTGTATATGAAAAAAAACAATGAAATATTACAGGCACCAGATTGGTTTTGAGGAATCTGCACACACCCGGGAAGCTGCTGCTTGAGTGGGGGTGGGCATCTTCCTGGAGCCCTGCTGTCCGTGGACCTTGGCCCACCCCTGAATCTTCCAGCACAGCACAGGGAGTTGGGGGTTGTGCTGCCAGTGCCCATGCTGCAGTTCCATAGTCCTGTGACCTTGAACTGGATTAGCACTTGACAAATAATTTCAATTGCACGTTATGGTTATATTGGTGATAGGTTTTTCAGAGTTTCTTTTAAAATTTAGTATTTAAACACAGTGGAGTGCTGTCTGCCATAAAATGAGTCATTTATAGAAAAATGGATGTACTTTGAGACCATAATGTTAAGTGAAATAAATCAGGCAAGTTAAATACCACCTGGTTTCTCTAATATGAGAAGCACCAAATATAAAGAGCAAAGTAAAAGACAGACAACAAGAAGTAGGGAGATAAAGCTGTCTCAAATAGGAAGGGGGTCAAGAGATGGAGAAAAGGGAAGGAAAGGGAAGGAAAAGGGATGAAAAAAATTAAGATGTGTTATGTACATGCGTTAGCTCCCTGCAGGGAATGTGATCATTATATATGAAAATATACACTAATAAAAATGAAAACCCACAGGGCCATGGATGTAGTGGTGCAGCACCTACCTAGCAAGCATAAGGCTCTAAATTCAACCAAAAAATTAGTATATGTTTGTAACATATTCACTTTGGGGAATTGGCGCATATACATAGCACATCTGAATTGTTTTTCCTGTCTGTTCCCCTCCCTACCTTTGTCTTTCCCCATCCCTGGATCCCTTTCCTATACTGATGACATTCAATAAAATTGAAGATTTAGCTGGATGTGATGGTGTGTGCCTCATCCCAGCACTAGGGAGGCTGAAGCAAGAGGGCTGTCATGAATTCAAGGCCACATAGTGAGTTTAAGGCCAGCCTGAACTACAATGTGAGACCCAGTCTCAAAAAACAAAACAAACAAAAAAAGATTTAGAGTTCCATAAATATTTGACCCCCATTTCATCTCTAACTCAACTATAAGAAGTAGAAACGCAATCTGTATACTATTTTAAATTAACCATTGTATCGAGCTGGCTTGTTTACAGAAAACCAGCCCATGATAGAAGCCAGCCCCTGACCCATAGTCCATGACATTTAAGGAATAACCCATGGCGATAAAGTAAGGGCAGGGGAGAGCGGGTACCTGGGAATAATCTAGCAACACTATTGTGTGAGGGACTCGGTTATTGTCCCCACTTCTCCACATCTGTCTTTGTCTTACGGCACTGAGGGCTTCAGTGAAGTTAGTTTGTGCAAAAATTCCAGACAGGAGAAAGCAAATACATACATGAGGAGGTCAAGGGAGAAGAATAAGTCAGAGGGGGAGGAAGAGATGCCAGACTGATGCCAGAAAGATGCTGAGGGTGGGGAGAGGGGCAGCAGTGTGGTCTGGGGAAAGCCAGACACCCCGGCGTTTGAGCGAGACTCAGGGTGACAGCTTATCTTGAAGGAAGTCTGTGGAGCATAGGTTTCAAAATATGTGGGCCACACAAATGGAACAATGGGAAATGGCACTGTGGAATAAGGCCACTGACAGCTTCCTTCATTTTTTCCCTGGCAGGATCTTGTCTTCAGGCCTCCTGAGTAGCAAATAGAAGTCACTTTGCCAAAAAGCATCTGTGTGTGGGACCACTAGATGGAATTTTTATTATGCAAAAATGGTTCCAGATGAGGAGTTGAAAGATTGCCAGGAATCTATGGAATCTAATTAACTCTCAGGGCAGTGCATGAAGGTTTCATTTTAGAGTTGAGGTGAAAAACTTATTTAAAAGGGGCTGTATTGATTTCTTTATCTTTGCAGATATTTTAATTTTGTAATACAGATTCCTTTTCAGGAGGCCGGAAGTTTATGACTTAGTGGACTAAGAATAGGTTTTGAGGACGGATTTTCTCATTAGACACCTAGCTCTGCCATGCACTAGAGATTTTTTGAGATTATCACTTTAATCCTTTGGTGCCCCTATAATCTCCTCTGAAAAATGGATATAATCATTTTCATCCTGTAGGTTGTGAGAATTAAACCAAATTATAAAGCAACTAATCCCTGACCTTAGGTGACCCTCAGTGTGTAAATGTCCCTTTTCTTTTCCCTTCTCTCTCTGATTCCCATCTTTCTCCAACCCTACTCCAAGGTTTCTGTGACTGTCTCATGTGTCAGACTAATAACCTTTTCTAAACTTATAAACAGTGCAGGCGGCATGAAGGAGGAGAGGGAGTGAGCCTCATGGCTATTAGGGAAGGGGCACAGAACAGAGCACCCACTAGGTGCCAGGGAGCACATAGCAGATACCTTCAGAGGCTATCTGGGAAGCCGGTGTGTGTGTGGTGTGTGTGTGTGGTGTTGCTGAGTAGCTCCTGGTGGGGGAGTAGTAGGAGGAGATCAAGGAGGTACAGAGGGGCAGACTGCTTGATCCTGGAGGGTCTCTGAGCTTTGACTTGAAGTGGGTTGGGAAGCCATGAGCTACTTTAGAGCTGAGGGTATACATTTTAACTTGATTTTGAAAGAATGGCTCTGGATGCTGTGTTGAGCAACTTAGGCAAGGGGATGAGTAGGATGAGGGGCAGAGAGATAGCAACAGGGACCCTGAGTAGAGTCCCACCAAGCAACTTGACCTGGAGACAGTGCTAGGTCAGAGCAGGTCAGCACTGGTACAGACAGTAAGAAGATTCAGGGAGCAAACCCAGAACCTGGCTCCTGCCAGGCAAGTGCTCCACTGCTGAGCCACATCCCCAGCCCTGGGGGCATATTTTGAAGGTAGAGCCATTGAGGTTGTGCTGGGAGATTCAGTGTGTAATATAAAAGAAAGATCTCAAAATGCTTGCTTTGAGAAGTTAGAATGTTAGGTAAGACAGTGCTGTTTGCCATAGGAGCAGACCTGGCGGGCACATGTGGCTCTGAATTACAGCCTTGTAAAATCTGAAATAACATTCCTGAGCAAGGAGCTGAATATAGGAGCCTAGAGTTGAGATGAGATGAAGGCTGCAGGACGGCTGGGATGTGGGACTGGGACATTAGCTCATGATGAGAGAATGTTTTTTCCTCCACGAGAATACACCAACAAAGTGGGAAGCTGGTAGTGCTGGATTACAGTCCTGGAGCCGTGCTCTTGAGGAGGTGCTGAGACACGGGCACCTGGTACACACATGGAGGAGAAATGTAGCTGGCACAATTCTTGCTGCTGAAAGCAGATACAGGAGGCATAGCCAGAGAGCTCCACGTGGCAGTGCCAAAGGTGGGGTTGTCTCCCGATCGCATCTGTTTTTGTGGTGAAATAGAAAGCAAAGTCCCAGGAGATCTGACAGTAAAGGGGAAAAATCTCCAGGGAATAGGAGAGGTGGCCTGAGTGTTTGCAGATGACTACAAGGAAGCTTAGTAGGAGGGAATCTGATGGAACATTCACAGGGGCTTGTAGGGAGTGTGTGTGGAAGGACACATCTTTGAGGACACAACTGGGCGTGGAGCGGTGACTCAACGGTCAAGCCTCCAGCACTGTACTAAAATCTCCTTTCTGGGAGTTTCCCCAGACTGTATCACCATCCAGAAGGGAGGAGGGTGACCCTGATCAGCAAGCGATCTTTCCTTGATCTTTCCGTGAGCATCCTGCTGGCAGCATTGTTGACTTGTACCATCACTTTTTTGGCTTTATGTTTTAAAGAATTGGTGCTTCCTCTTTAGATTTGGGTGGAAGAGTGTAGGATGGACTTTGACTTTTGACAGGTCTGGGTCTGAATTTTGGTTCTGCTGTTTGTAACTGTATAACTTTGGACAGTTTACATGACGTAGCTGATCTTCATTTTGTGATTGACACACTACCTACCTCATTTGTGTTGAGACTTACAGGACACTGCAGGCCGAGACAGCAGGCACAGCAGGAAGAGTTGACTCTCTCCCTTCCTTTTCCCTCCTTTGCCTTTGTGCTGAGCGTGGTCTCCAGTTTTATTCCCAGCCCCCAGCATTCCCAGGGCCTGGCATCTGCTCAGAGAAGCCTTTTAGGAAGATGGTTGACGTCATCAAGTTGGCTTCCAGATCAACAGAGTCACTCTGATTGCTTACTTTGTGTTATCCAGATGTCTTCAAGAGCCTCAGGCACTCAGAGTGAGGTGATTGGAAGAGAACTGGCCCACAGGTGCTATCCTAGACTTGGCAGGAATGGGGCCTGGTCAGAAGAGGAGGTCACTGGGGGTGACCTGAAACGTCCCTTCTCTGTCTGCTTCCCTGCTGCCATGATGTGAGCAGCTTCTCTCTAGCCAGGCCCTTCACCCACACCTTTTCTGTGTTTAAACCTACTGAACATGGGCAGAAACTTCTGAAACGTGAGCCAAAATAAACCTCTCCTCCTGTCACTTTTTAGTGCTGAGTACTGACTCCCAGAGGAGGAAAGTGACCAAGACATTTAAGTATACCACATTGCACTTCTGTTTCATAAAATGTTTCTAACTTACCTTTTAAAATACTGTTGTGAGCTGTGGAAAAGAGACTTCAGCATTTCTGATTTATGGAGGCAAATATAAAAGGCTGAAATGAACTAACATTCTTTGGGCATATAAGAGATGACATTTTTCTAAATGCTTTGCATGCAGTAATTTATTTAATCCTCCCAACAATCCTGTGAAGTCTTGTTAACTTTATTGCACAGGAAGGGAGACAGACACAGAGAGATCAAATATCTTGCTGAAGGTCGTCTAACTTCTAAGCTTGGGGCACAACTGGAACCTTGCAGTCTGGTGGAGAAGCTTAGCTACCACATGGCCTTAGACAGAGGAAAAGTAAACACAGCCCTTTTGGGAGTGGAGAGGGAGGAACTCCCATTGCAAGTTACTGCTCAGGTATCTTTCAGGCCTCTGGAATCTGTCTCATGCGGCTTCTGTGCTTCACAGTGATGTTGAGAATACCGTTGCTGTGTTTGACAGGAGGGAAGCTTTCCATACTCCGTGTGAGTTTGATTACCTTGATTCCTTCTAGCTCAGCCACCCTGAGAGATTCTTTTGCCGAAACAAAGAAGTCAGTCCTTTTGAGATCCCAGCATGAACAGCCACCCTTGTCATACTGTATTTCAGTCCTGCTTGTTGCAAGCTAAGTTCCAATATTGATATTAAAACCAAAAGTACAAACCCATAAAATTTCTCAATATCATAAATAAAAATGTGGGGGAAACTTTGGGAAACAAATAGTCTGTGAGGATAAAATAGCCTCAGAATGGTTGTCTGGCTCAGGAGGACTTTTCCTTAAGAAGCAAAAGAATATCTGGCCTAAGATTGATAGGCAACTATGAATTTAGAACTATCCAGTTTTTCACACTGTATGTTGTCTTTCCCCTAAGTGCTAGAGATTTTATGGCAAAGGCGTTTTTGTGGGAAGGAAATGTTCAAACATTCAAAATAACAAGTAGTTATCATTTTCCTTCTTGCTGCTACTGATTTTGGTTTTTAACCTCTAGAATTTCTCTCAAACTAAGAGTAGGGGAAACAAAATCCTGATTTTTAAAATATGTCTTTAACTTTGATATAAATATGGTCTTTTCTTTTTTCTTTTTTTTTAATCTTGTTTTTAGAACCAGGAATTAAATCAGGACCTTGTGCTTGCCAGGCAGGTGCCATGCCCCTAATCTATACCCCCAGCCCAATATAAATATGATAAACAGTTGGAAATTGCTAGCCAAAATGAATTAGGATGTTTACATGTATACCTGTGTTAGTTTAATTATTGTCATATGAATCCTGTTCCTCATTGGTAATACCATGCACATAATAACAGATACCATATGTGTGTGCATATATATATGTAAATTGTATACACGAAGTGTATTATATATCCTTGAATAAATACAGCAGAATTTCAATCTAAGGATTGAAAACATGGCAGTGTAAATAAACCAGGTCCGTTCTGAGGGCCTTTCACAGGAAAATAGAATAAACAGACTAAGATGCCTGAAATCATTTGAGAAGTGGTATAAAATATACATAAATACCTTTCAATGTAAGGAAAATGCCTGCCTCAGTCTTTGATCTGCATGGAGTAGAAAGAGGGGCTTGAGATGGCTTAACCTGCAGGTTTATTTCTTGATCATTCCATATGTCCATGGCGCAGCCCATTTTATTACTTAGACCCCAGCTGATAGAGTGATCAGCACCTCAAACATTGTCAGTCACTATATCATGAGAAAAGGAAATGTGGAGAGGCAGAGGTGACACAAGATTTTTGCTGCTCAAAGCACATTGACCAAAGATGTTTTCATGGCCCCACCCAGCTGCAAGGGTTCTAGCCTAAGATTCAGCAAAGGAGAACATTTCTTTTGCAGCCAAGGTAGAAGCTCAGGAATACTAAGTAACAATAACAGCGCTGTGTGTTGTAGGCACTTAACATGTGACACTGCTAAAGGAAGCACAAAGGAAGTTAGAAAGGCTGGTCTCCAGCCTTGGGTGTTTTGGCATCCACTAGGGGTTTATGCCTACAGTAGTGGGTTTCTATAGCATCATTCCCAGTGTTCCACACTTGACTTTCTATTTTCCTATTATGTACCCAGAACATTGCTATCAAAGCATGTTTCCTTTTTGCTTTTGTCTCTAAGACGTTTAATGCCCAGTTTGCCCTTTTCTATATGTTAGGTAGCCTTTATTGTTTGCAAATAATTGATACCAAATGAAGGAAATTTACTTTAAAATGGGGACCAAAATATGATTTCAGATTATGCAAAGTTATAAATCAAAACAAATGACTATGAAAATAACTTTATTTTATGTTACTTTTTAAAAAGTTAAGTTGCTGCTCTGGGGATGTAGTTCATTTGGAGAGTGCTTGCCTAGCATGTCTGAGATTCCCCAGCACTGCCAAAATAAGTAAGTTAATTCATTAACTAAAATTTTTAAGTTGCAATTAGACCCACGTGTTTGTCTTTTGAATGAAGAATGAATCAGGTTGACTGTTTTGGCCCTATTTTCTTTATAAATGTCAAAGATAGATCCATGTTTGGTTCTTTGTATTTTGCCTATTCAAAAGATGTTCAAGTTAACTATGCCATTGATTTACATTTTATTTGCTTCATGGATTAGTTGTTCACCACCCCACATCCACGCAGCCGGCAGGAGAGAGACGCCAGTGCCAAGCATTGTAAGGGCTGTGTGAGTGGCCTTCATTCCCAGCTGGCCTCTTCATTCCTGAATATTTTTGAGTTAGGAAGACTGTCTGCCTAAGAAACTGTAACTGTGGAAACCTAGATAATGAATATCCAGACAGATAAAGAAAATCCCGCACGTGGAATGTATTTCTTGCAGTAAATCTTTTCTTTGAATTTTATTACTGTTTTCCTTTTGTGCAGACTCCCTTCATGCTTTCCTTTATTCTTTTGAATTTCTAAGGAGTCGCCTCAGATCTTGTGTAAGATGAGGCAGGGTGTAATAAATGAATGGAAGTAAGTACTGACTACTCAACTTTTTAATTACCCTCAGGCTTCTTTCTTCAGCACCGGCCACTTTAGGGAAGATGAATCTGGGAACTTTTTTCAAGACAGTGAGGGAAGTTGCTTCAGTGAAGCTTGACGGTTATCCTCCCTTTCTGGTCAGTTCCTTTTGCCTAGGGAGCAGTAAATTAAGAACTTCCGGTATGTCTCGGTTTTTCCTGGGCTTCAGCTCATTTGGGTATTCCACAGGGTGTCACCGGGTGACTGCCTACCCTGGATCTCTCTCTGAAACAAAAACTTCCTTCTGAAGGAAAGCCTGTCTCCAGTTTCATTTATAAATCAAGTTAACTCTTGTTCTTTGACTTTAAGAAAATAACCTTGCTCCCCCTTCCTATATGCTTCTTCCCTTGGCCTCTGCTGTTGCTGGCAGCATTGTTCTTGTGGAAACCATAGGATTCATGGAGCACACCTCCGTGGAGGCCTTGGTACATGCAGGACCGTTCTGTGTCTTCACCTTTGACATGTGAGCCTCACACCACCCTCGGTTAGTGTCTTACTGATCCCATGGTTGGGGAAGGAGATAGACGTCCTGAAGAGATGCATGTTTTTCTCAAGATGACCCAGTATGGGAAGGAGAATTCACACCATGTTGGTCTGACTCAGAGGCCTGTGGCTTTATATACCACGCTGCCTCCTTCTCTATTCTTTTGCCTCCCGGCTACACTGTAAAACTTGGAAAAACATAATGCATTTCCTAGCTAAAAAATAACAAAAGAAAGTATGTCTCTGATTTTTAATACTAAATGGTATGTATATGTTCCTGTTTAAGTGAAACTGTGGAATTTTCCCTGTTAGTCATCTTAATTGCGAGGGACATTCATTTCTGTGGGTCAGGCACTGTCTCATCAGAATGCAGAACGGACAACAGTATCTATTTTTGATAGATGAGTGGTTCTCCCGGGGTCCTGCAGATAAAAGGGACAGTCAGGATTACAGCACCGGTTTCCTGACTCTGAGCTGACTGTTCTTTCTTCTCTGTAACACATACCATTTAATGGCCCAGAAAATGAATCTTCAGCAGTGTAAACCTAGAACTTAGATGATGGTAGGTGCAGGGAGATAATGGGAAGACCCCTATCTGTACCCCTGAATCACACAGCACAACTCACAGAAGTGTTTCTGTGTTTTATTTTAAGGTCCAACATTTAGTTCTGGGTTACCCCATAATGCTGATGAAGTTAGTAGAACTTGAGAGCTGGATATCGATCCTGGGAGGAACTTCAGTGTATGTTATTGTTAGTATTTTTTGTGCAATTCAAAACCAAGAATGCCCAGCAGCTAGTGAATAATGAATAAAAAGCAGCACTCAAGGCCAGGGATTGAGTGGTGCAGCACCTGCCTGGCAAGCATGAGGTCTTGAGTTTGATTCCCAGTACAAGAAAGAAAGAAAGGAAGACTCAAATAATTTAGTTTAAGATGCTGTTTATTTGTTTATTTATTTTGGTACCAGGGATCAAATTCACAACATTGCCAGGCAGGCACTTACACCACTGAGCTAAATCCCTGGCCCTAACACTCTTTATTTTTTATTTATTAATTTATTTATTTTTATGTGGTGTTGGGATTAAACCCAGGGCCCTATGCATGCTAGACAAGTGCTCAGCCACTGAGCTGCACCCCAGCTCTTGAGAAAGAATCTTAACTATTTGTCTACTTGTATTTTTATATTTGTATATCTTTGTATTGCTTTTAATACAATTATTGCACATATCAGAGAGCAAATTTCTCCTTAAATCACCAAGTGCACAAAACAGCAAACTTGTTGCACATTGCTTTGCATTAGCCATGTATTACTGAATACCTACTTGCCCTGCTCCTACTGTGTCACCATGCTGCAGCCCAACAGAAAGGAAAATTAATCAGTCCAGAGTGTAGACCTATCCTACCCCTGAAAGTCACTTGTGGCTGACCTGGGCAGGATGGGCATGACCTGAATTAAACTCCAGACAGAGCCAGTCCTATGTGGAAAGTGTTTGGTGCTTGGTGCTGAGAGCAGAGCCAGCTGGGGAGTCCATGAGCCCAGTTAGGTAGAGCCCAGAACTGAGGGTCCCTGCAGCAGAAAGATCAGGATGAAGAGGTGTGGGGTGTCAGGTTTCTTAGCATGGGAAGGAGTAGGCGAACGGGTGAAGAAGTGTCAGCTGGGGACAAGGATCTGGGGGTTCTTTGCATGCAGCAGGCTGGAGAGTGTGGGCTTTGAAGTAGAGCCGGGAATTATGCTCCCAGTTCTCGTTTGTCCAGCAGTGTGGCCCTGAGCAGCCATTTCACTCCCGAATCGTAGTAGTCTCAGCTATAGAGGAGTGATTATAGAGAGCCCTTGTGACAGAGATGATGCAATACACAAGGCGCTGGTTGCTACGATGACAAGGCTTCCTTGTCATCCTGCAGTTACTGCTGAGCACCCATCATTGTGGCCCATGTGTTCCTGGGCACTGAGGACCCAGCAGTGAGGGGAGATGCACAAGTCCCTGCCCTCATGGGGCTGACTGTCCTAGGGAGACAGATACTAGGCAAGATGCGTAAGTGAAAAACTATAGGCCAAAGTAAGAGCTGGAGAAAAATATAAATAGGAAGGAAAGTAAGTAGTATTAAGGGAGGTTGCCATTTTAGAGAGGGTGGGTTGGGGTAGGCCATGGCTTTAAAATCCAGGAATGTGAAGTGGTGGGAGAGGGTAGCTTAGGAAAGGTGTCTCCCAGCCTTTCTATATTCGAATTTATAAAGACCTGGAGGGGGTAAAGCACTCTGGGTTGTGGGACCCATACAAGGACCCGAGGCCTGAGTGATTTGGCTCATACCTGGAGGATCACACATCTCTTCCTCCTGGAGGGCAGTGAGGAGGCTCTGGGCAGAGCAGTGTAAGGTAGGGAGATTAGGGGGCCACATCCACCAGATCCCACCACACCCAGGGAGGACTAGTGCCTACTCGAGTGCCTGCCCCAAGCATGGGCATCAGGGTCAGGAAAGGACAGTGCCCTGATCTAATCAATGTTGGGTGGCCACTAATGATGTGCTGAGGACAAGATGATGCCATAACTGATGGCCAGGCTGGGGAGAGGTGAGGAGCAGGGTTGGGAGGCAGAGTCGCAGCATTGAACCAGTCCCTGGGGGCAGCGCCATTCTTTCTCTTTCTATGTGTGTAGAAGGGTGAGAAGGCAAGAGATGGGCCTGGCATTCGACTCTTCAAGCACCACATCCAGCCTCTGCCGTGGGCACACACCACTTTCTGCCACCTCCGTCTTAAAGGAGGTGTGTCTCACAGTGTATATGTCACCCACGACTATTTATTTCTTTAGATTCAGTTTCTCCAGTAGTCCAGTCAATGTTTATTGATACTTCTGATGGGCAGGCATGATGGCAGGTGCTAAATATAACCACAGTGGGGCTGGCGATTTAGCTCAGTGGCACAGGTACCTGCCTGGAAGCATGTAGTTGTGAGTTCGATCCCCAGTACAAACAAAACAAAACAAAACAAAGCAAAAAACTAAATATTACCACAGTGTAAAATACCAACTCCTCACATGTCAGAAAAAGGACAATTGGCTATCAAAACAAAACCAATTGGTTCCTATGGGTGTGGACCCACATAGGGTTTGAGAGGAAAAGCATGCTTGTGTTGTGGGCTCCAAAGTGTGTACATACTCCTCCTTAGTTAGCCTAAGGGTCATTTAACTGGTGACAGTCACATTCTTGGAATAAATAAATTCTATGCAAGTGAAATTGAACAAACAGTGCCAGTGTCCTCTCAAGTACTGGTCCAAAGGTTTAAACTAATAAGCTTCATTTTTCACTGAATCCTGTTGACAGACAGTATCAGCAGGACATGGGATTAGGAGTATAATTCCCTTTGATGAATAGTTCAAGAAGATTATTGTGAAATATTTTGTAAATACACTTTTTAAAGCAAAGTCATAACAATGATATTAGATAAACCGTATGAATAACCAACATAAATTTAGGATTTTGGTATGGTGTTAGCTTCAGTATAGCGTCTCAGTTCGCAAACTCAATTCTCTCCCCGATTCTTGTTGCAAACCAAACTGGATGAGGTCCAAATCAGATTTCCCCATAACGTCAATATTGAACATAACCATTGAATTTGATTCATTGCTTGTTCTGGATGAATCTGAGCACCAAGGGACTTCCCAGGGCTACTCTTGTTCACTAGAAAGTGCCTGACCTCCCAGGGGTCAGTAGATGTGCCCTTTTAATGAGAAAGAATCCAGCCTTGTTTTTTAATCATTATAGCTTCTCCAATATGTCCCAGAAAATGTATTTTTTTAAATAAAAATATGTGAAATATACTAAAAATAATTAGAATTTAAACTTCCAGGAAAGAAGAGGATACAGTATATTCCCTTGATGATTCTTCCCCAGGCCTAGAACAATGCATAGCAGTGAGATGCTCAAAAAATAATTGTGGAATAAATGAAAGAATGAGTATTTCTCAAAGTTTCTAGGCTCAGGAGTTTAAAACCTAAAAGAGAAGATAAAAGATGATCAGACATGCCAATGGCAAAGTCTGTAAGGGAAGCTTGGCTCAAGATAGGTAGAAACTAGAGGGGAGAGAAAGGGAGACAAAGAGAGATGGATTTTGTCTGGGCTCATAAGGAGAACTTTCATAATGGAACAAAGGAAGGAGGAGGAAGAGGAGAAGGAAAAAGAAGGAGGAGCAGAAATAGATAGATAGATAGATAGATAGATGGATGAGAGAGGGACAGAGAGAAAAAATGGGGACTTATGCAAAAGATCAGTGTTGGAGAAAAGGTCTAAAAATCATCTCTGGTGATAACTAAAACCCTGAGACAGCATGAACCACTGAGAGATAGTATGGAGAGATTTGAGAATTAAAATGTATAGGAGAAGCTGGGCATGGTGGGACACATCTGTAGTCCCAGCACTCTAGAAGGCTGAGGGAGAAGGACTGAAGTTTGAGCCCCACCTGGGCAACTTAGGAACTTAGCAAGACTTTGGCTCTCAAAAATAAGGGCCAGGAATGTCGCTCAGTATGAAGGTGCTGGGTCCAAGCCCCAGCACCAAAAAAGAAAAGGTAAGGGAGAAGGGGACTGGAGCTCAGTGGTACAGCATTTGCCTCGCATGTGGGAGGCTCTGGGTTCAGTTCCTGTGCACACACATACACAACAACAGCAACCCCTCCCCCCAAATCCTGCAGTAAATGCCCAACCAATGTTTGATAAATAAATGGCTTTTAGGGCTGGGAATGTAGCTCAGCAGTAGCACACTGGTCAAGTATGTGTGAATCACTAGGTTGCAGCCTCAAAACAAAAAACCTAATTCAAAAACTCATTCCACTTGTTTCATAAACAATTATATTAACTAACTTTTAAAAAGTAAGCATTTGATTTTATTTTGTTTTTGAAAGGGAGTCTTGCCATGCTGCCCAAGCTGGGCCTAAACTCCTGGGCTTGAATGATGCCCTGCCTCTAGAATGTGCCACCAAGCCAGGGTCAAGGCACACATTTGTATCGTTTCAGTTTTAGTATATGTGCTGTCAAAGTGAGCACAAGGCACACATGTGAAACCTGAAAGTTTAGTGCAAAGTGAAGGCTTTGTGAGAAAATCAGTAAATACAGAAGGTTATAAAAACTGTTTATAAGAACCTTGAATAACAGTGAAAGTACAGCACTCTTCCTTATAATGTTTGCTTTCATAGTAAACCAGTTATGAGAAGGACATGCTACCAACAACACAGTGAACTCTCTTGGCTTCTTTCTTGTAAATGTGGATCGCTTCCCAGGCCCCATTTTATTGAACTTGCTGACGAATTCCGCAGCAGGGGTGCCGTCCCTCAAGCAGCACCTCCAGTAGAGCCTGTCTGTTGTGTCTGGTGCTGTACCCACTTTTCCTTCCACTCTTGCTCGGGGAATGCTGTTAGACCCTAAGGGGAGGCCCCATATGTGAAGCTCCGCGGGGCGCACTGGTGGGAGTCAAGGGGCCCATGTTCCTGTGTTTCTGTCTTCAGAGCTCACCCTGTGGGGCAGGGAGAGTAAGTGCCTGGCGGGAGAGACCCAGAGGAAAGAGCTTTGCGGGAACCTGTCGTGGCAGAAGGTTACAGTACTGGAAAAACAGTAGCTGACTCAGATGGCATGTTATGTGCTATTATTCTTTTTTTCCCCAGGAATGGAGGTAGGATCCAGGGTGCTGTACCACTGAGCTATATCCTTAGCCTCCCCACCTCCACCTCTTTTAAATTTTGAGACAGGGTCTCACTAAATTGCCCAGGCTAGGCTGGAACTGGTCTTCCCCCTGCCTGGGCCTCCAGAATCCCTGGGATTACAGACATACAACGCTGTATTGGTTTATGTATTATTTTATTCTTTGATTCTCTGAAAATAAGGGAAAGAGGGCTTACTTTTTGTTTATATATTTACTTAGACATGCAGTGCTAAGGATCGAACTCAGGGTCTCATGCATGCAAGGCCAGTACTATACCACCGAGCAACACCGTTGGCCCTGGGGATTACTTCTTAAAGGACAGACTACAGGGGCAAGAGAATGGAGTGGGTAGTGAAGAAATGCCTAGAAATCTTTGGAGGAGATGAAATTTGAACTTGACCTCAAAGTAAGGGTTAGGAAGAAAGCAGGAGGAAAAAAATCTCCCCCCAGAATGGGCAGATCCACTGGGTTATATTTACACTATAAATACCGTGCAGCAAGTAACTGAGATGTCTAGCTGACTTTAGGAATGGCAGTGTCTTCATGATTTGTAATTTATGAAAACAATAATTGTTACTTTGGAGGTTTTACAAGAAGCCAGGAACCGATTGGTCCACTTCTTTTGGCCACTTTCCTTGCTGCTGGGGCAGCTCTGCCTGTCGGAGGACTCCTTGATCCACCTTAACCGGGAAGAGGCTGGGGTGCAGGGAGAGTAAATAGCGCCCTACTTCGTGTGTCTGTGTGACTCCTCCAACTGTTAACCGCCTTACTTTGATGCCTCTCTGTCTAGTGCAAAAAGAGATTTTTGAGGATGTGTGTAAAGTGAGCCACCATTGTTTATAAAAAGGAGCAAATAAAATTCATCAATGAGCCACAAATAGTTGTTACTTAGAATAAAGTGGATGAAGCAGTTCTTTTTTGCCCTTATAAATTTTGGGTATTATTCCCATCCTTTGTAATAAATTAATATATATACAATAATTTAATAAATTAATAAAAGTATTAATTTTATCTTAAATTACTTTAGCTGCTAAAAGTGAAGCAACAACCAAATTTACAAATTTAGTATATTCTAAAATATATATCGTTTGATCTGTTTTCATATATTTTAAGATCTGTTGAAGATTTTTGAACATGTGGCAGCTCTGGAAAATAATTATGAAGAAAAGAATATGCAAGTTGTGATCAAACAATACAGTGAATGTTTAAACTTTTTTAAAAAAACATTACAGTGAAAGACACATTACCAGTAATTCCCTTCAAAATGTTCCTCCTTACTTCCAATACACTTCCCTGTTAATTCTTGCTGCTCTTTGAAGTACTTCTAGAAGTCCTCTTTTTTCAGTGTCTTTACTTGCAGTGTTATGGCTGCCTTGATGTCCTGAATCCATTCAAAACATTTACCTTTCATGGCCATTTTGACTTTGGGGAAGGGCCAGAAGTTATATCGTGCTAAATCCAGTGAATAAGGTGGATGAGGACACACTGTAATTTTATTCTAGCCTGACTTTCTGTTGGATGACACTCCACAGCAAGCATTCACTGTATTTTTAGCCATAACTTTTAAAAAATGCCTTATTTTTATTACTATATGTTCATAGTACATAATGATTATATTCATCGTGGGGAGCTGGTACATGTACACAACACATCTTAATTCTTCTTATGTTTAATCACACTTTATAAAGACACCTTAGCAGTGTTTTCTTCTATTTGTTTCCAAAGCACATGGTTAGTTACCATGCTACTTCACTCACCTGTTACATTTCTTGTTTGCTTCCCTTCCTCCACTTGTCACTATAACCTCCGGAAGAACAAAGGGTTTTCTTCTGTTTTGTCCACTGCAAAGGCCAAGCAGCCAAACAGCTTCTGGACTACTGTAAATGTTTATTATCTTTGCTGAATGAATTATAATTTTAAAATAGACCAAAAAAATTGTACTTTCCTTCTTTACAGCTTTTGTTTTTCATTAGTGTATATTAGTTATACAAGTTAATAGTTATACAAGTTAATTTGGCAAATTTGTATATGCACATAACTTACTCGCTTAGTTACTTTCTCATTGCTGGGCTAAAATACCTGACAAGTACAAGTTAAAGGTGAAAAGGTTTATTTTAGCTCACAGTCTGTAGAGGTTTCAGTCTGTAGTTTTGGCTGTTCCAAGGAAGGGCAGCATGGCAGAGGAGAAACAGTATGTGCTATAGCAGTCAAGAAGCAGCTACCAGTAAAGCCTTCCTCTCCCTTTTTATCCCATTCAGGCTACAAGCCTATTGGTTGATGCCATCCACACCTAGGGTAAGCCTCCCCATTATCCACAATCAGAACATGCTAGACCAATCACACACTAATCTAGTTATCACACACATAATCCAGTACCACACACCCTGATCCAGCCATCTCTAAAAAGCCCCACCTATGAGCACATATTGGGGGTATATCTAGATATAAGCCATGCCGCATACTTTGATCATTTTAAAGAGCAGTTTTAGGCTCATAGTAAAATTAAGCAGAAGGCACAGAGATGTACTATATGCCTCTTTCCCCACCCATGCACAGCCTGCCTCACCATCAACATCCTTCATCATCAACATCCCTCACAGGGTGGTACATTTGCTATGACGGCTACATAGATAGGTCATTATCACCTAAAGTCTACAGTTTACATTAGGGTTCACTGGTGCTGTACAGCTTGTAGATTTTGACAAATGAACAAATGATAATGTGCCCAATGTACCCATTATATAGAATCATATAGAATAAATTTATTTACTTAAAAATTCTCTGTGCTCTAGCTATTCATCTGTTCTTCCTTATAACTATAGATCTTTTGTCTTCATAGTTTTGCCTCACACAGCATGTCATAGGGTGCTTCTTTTATTTAGGAAAAGGCATCTAATGTTCTTCCAGGTCTTTTCATGGCTTGTTAGCGCATTTCGTTTTAGTGCTGAATAGTAGCCCACATCTGCATCATTTTACTTCTCCAGTGCATTATATTTTTAGATTAAAAGGTGAGATAAAACCCGTTGAGCTTCTAAATTAATAATAGAGTTGCTCCAACTAGACTTTTGGGAGCTGGAGAATAAGGGGTGGGGAAGTGGCTCCTGGATGGAAGCTGCATCCATTCACCCATTCACCTCGTGTTCCTGGCTGCCTGTTTTGGGAAGCTGGGTGCTGGAAACTGGCAGCTGTGGGAGACGGGAGCCTGATCCTATCTTCTCCACCCTAACTCTCTGGGTGGGTGCATAGGTATCACCACAGCTCATCTGGGGGCTCTTCTGGAGTTCAGTCAGGGCTCAGGACAGCCAGATGACTCCAGGTAGAGCAGAAGCTCATTTGTGGCTCTCTCTATGCAGATTGAAGAAGGGGGAAAAGCTGACTTGGTGAGCTCCAAACTGCAAGCTGGGGACGAGGTTGTGCACATCAACGAGGTGGCACTGAGCAGCTCCCGGAGGGAGGCTGTCTCCCTGGTGAAAGGATCCTACAAGACGCTCAGGCTGGTGGTGCGCAGGTAGGTGCCTTGCTTCCATCCTGTTGCTCCTGTCATCTCAGTCTCCCTGCACTGTCTAACCTGTGGGAAAGAGTGCAGGTTTGGTAACTTGAGTTCAGACACATATGTGGGGCGGGAGGTAGAGATCCTGTGTCTTTTTTTCTTTCTCTTTCTTTTTGCCCACTTGTTGTACGTGAGGAGAAAATGGGGGTGGAGACATAGCAGACACTCTGTGCCTGTCTTTGGAAGCTCTCCTTTTCCTAGTAAGCTTTGGCTTGTCACAGGGTGGCCTCACATTACCTCCCAACATCCGGGTGATGGAAAATGACACTCATCCCAGATGCCACCAGCTCTAAGATGCTGCCTGTCCTGGGACTAGAGATGTGATTGGTGTAGAGATTTAGATGCTATTCTGTTAGCCACAGCTATGTCACAGATTCATCCGAACAGGTGATTCCTCTTTTGGGTTGTCTTATGGTTTCAGCAGTGGAGCTCCTCTGTTGGAAAAGGCTTGCTTGTGATGAGTTTTAATGCCTTAATGTAACAAGCCTTGCACTCTTACAAACCATTTCTTGTTGGAAAGGATTCTGTATGGAAAAAAAAGAAGGGAATTAACATTTTTTACATTTTTATTATTACAAAGGAAGCACTGTCTAAAGACTTTCACATATGTTAGCTCATGTGATCTACATGAGAACCCCTTCACTAGCTGCACTGTCCCTGCCCATTAAGTAAGTTGTTGCTGTGAGCCAAGTTGCTAAGTGGAAAAGCAGAACAGTCCAGCTTGCCTGGTCCTGCTCCATTGTGCCACTGACTGTCATTGCTTTGACCTACTAAGCCCCAGGCCCACACATTTTGGCTATTTCTGCATCAATTGGGTTTTATGTGCCTTATATGGCAACTAATGTTATGGCATTTGAGGATGTTCTGGTTGGCTAGAACTTTATGAGTCATCAGTTGGGCCTCATTTTCAGACTGTGGAAAGCAAGGGAGTCCCCTTCATGCCACAGATGGCTGCTTATGGCACCGTTCTCTGCTGTCTTCATTATGAACTCTGATTCAGGCAACAGCAGCCCCTACCAATCACAAAAGTCAAAGCCGAGGGTGCGATCTGCTGCATCCCAGGCGCTAGTGACTCTCTTAGAGTTTCAACATGTCTGATCCTGCTTCTCTGGCTGCCAGTGGTATAATGGCCCCACGCAAAATTGCCCAAGTCAGATCAGCCCTGGATCTGCAGTTCAGGGCTGTTGTCTTCCAGCTATTGGCCTTGGGACAATTCCTTAACCTCACTGAAGATTCAGTTTCCTCATCCTTAAGTAAAGGTGAAAACGTATCATGCCAAGATAAAGAAACAACCTAAATACTCATCAAATAAGGAATGGGTAAAAAAAAATGCATATAGGGTATATATGTATGTATAATGTATGTATTATAGAATTATATATAACACATAGTTTTTATGTATACATATATCATTATATAACATGCATATAAATGCATACATGAATATACTATGTATATTATTATGTGCAATATATGGCATATAATATATTGAATATATATTATATTCTATACTATATATATATTTATATAATATACTCATATACCAGAATATTATTCAGCTATGAAAGGGAAGGAGATTATACCATTTGACAACATGGATGAAATGGAATGATATTATGTTGAGTGAAATAAGGCAGGCACAGAAGGACAAATCTTCTGATTTCACTCATATTTGGGAGTGGAACACATGGTTGCCAGAAGATGGGCATAGGAGAAATGGAGACAGGCTAAAGTCAAAGGATATAAACTTTCAGTTGTAAGTTCTGGGGGTCAAATGCACAGCCTAGGGACTAGAGTTAATAATACTGTGTGATACTTGGAATCTTCTTTGAGAGTAGATTTTAAGTGTCTACCAATACACACCAACTCATACAAACAAGTGTACCTGTGTGGGGATTAATTCGATTATGGTAATCATAACATAATGTATACATATATCAGATCATGACATTATCCATTTTGAACATACAGTTTGAGAGGAGAGGTTGCAAGCATCAAGCCCAAGGCCTGGCATATGCTAAGCACACCATCTACCTCTGGGCTGGGACACAGTCCCACTGGCTATGCGCAGTGGTTATTTGTCACTTATACCTCAGTAAGGGCTTGGGGAAAGTCCAACCTCCGCACAAGATGATTGGACAGGTTAAATGGAATATTCTGCACAGGCACATCCAACCTGTGCCCTGCGGTCTTTGGCCACATATGACCCTGCACAGCTAATAATGTGGCCTCACAAGATGGTACACTTTTAACATTATGATGTCATTTTCAGCAAAAGATTCATGACTCAGTTGCACAACGCTTACATACAGACTGTGCAGGTGATAACCGAATGCCTTGTTAGGACCAGGTAGGCACAGGACAAACTCTGCCTCCTGTGCCCACCATGTGCAGGCTGTGTGATTGAAACCACATGGATCAGACATTTCATGCATATGTTCAGCTTGGTAAGCAAATGTAGTTATTACAGGTGATAGTATTTCAATGCACCTATGTGTGAGCGTCCCTGTAAAGACAGGGGTGATTGCTATTAAGCAGACAGACATATAAGTAATCATCAAACTTGGGCTTGTTGTGTGGCTTCATAAAATAACTTAACAAGTTAAAATATATTTTGAAAGGAAGTTTTGTTCCCTATATACATTAACTCTATTATATATTTTATATGTGGCCCAAGACAGTTCCTCTTCACATAGTACAAGGTAAAAGGTTGGGACACCAGTACTTTCCAAGGTAACAAAAGATCTTCTGCTGTTATTTATGTTGTTGGCCAGCTGTACACACAGGGCCATTCCTCTAGGTCAAGATTTGAATAAAACAAGTGCTCGTTTCAAAACTGGGGCTGACTTTTCAAACAAATGAGTAAAAAGTTTCTGAACTTTTTCAAAATATATTTTAACTTGTTAAGTTATTTTATGAAGCCACACAACAAGCCCAAGTTTGATGATCACTTATACGTCTGTCTGCTTAATAGCAATCACCCCTGTCTTTACAGGGACGCTCACACATAGGTGCATTAAAATACTATCATCTGTGTTTCAGAATAGGCCTATTCCTTGTATATGGAAGAGGGTCAAAGATTTGAACTCAGCTTGGTATTGGAACCCAGACTCAATTTGAGAGCACTAGCATTTATCTGTTGAAGGCAGCTGGTGGACTGCACATTCCTGATGTGTCTTTGATGGCCCCTGATGGCTGGTGGATTAACTTTAGAAAGGTTTCCTGTTCCCTGCCCTGAAGTATAGTTACATTGCTTTCCAGATGTGCTGTGTAGTTGGTGAATGCATGAGATTTGAATTATTTCTAGCAGGCCTTTTGGAGATATGGTCCTAAAGTTGAAATCTGGTTCTGTTGTTGGCAAATTATGTGAACTTAGACCTCTCTCAACCTCAGTTTCCTCGTTTGTTAAAATAGAAATAATAATTCCTGTCTCAAAAGAGCATTATAAGGATTTTAATGAATAAAGCATAAATGTGTAGTAGATGTGCAGTATTTCATCATTATCTGTACTGTTTTTAGCAAGAGGCATGTGGTAATATGCAGAAGTATTGCCATATTACCCGATATGCTGGCTTCTGTTTATCCAAAGCCCCCTTTATTTCTGTGACAAACTCTCTACCATTTAAGGGCTACCCTGCTTAAAGGTCATGACTATCAAAGAACTCATAGTTTAGGAATGTCAGATTACATGATCAAAACTCACAGGTAACTGAAGGATATAATCCAGAGTGCCAGTGCATTAACTCATTTTGAAAAAGGCAAGTGGGAAAAGTATCCCAAATGAGCCAAAAATCAGTACCCTTTATCACCACAGGAAAAGGAATTGTAAGTTCAGTTATGCTCAGGAGTTTGCATGGTGATGATTCAGACTCAGACCGAAGAGAACTGACCCATGGGGGCCAGCGTGTGGCGGCATCCATTCTGCCTACCAGATGGACTGCCTGCCTATTAGGGGACTTCAGGGCCTTTTCCCTCCGGACTCCAAGGAATCATGCCGCCTCAGTTCTCTGCGTGTCAACACCAAATCCTCTTTCTGACTGACACATTCTTTCTTTAGATATGCTAATGAAATCGATAAGGTTACTGAGCAGTCTTGCACCCTCTGCTTCTGGTGTGGGAAAGATTTTGTCTGTAAGATGCTGATGAGTTTGTCTTATCTGATCTATTATATGTTGATTTTTATAGCTAAACTCTCTGAGTTTGAGGAAAAGGAATCTGTCTTTACTTCTCACGCATGCTTAGCGACAGGGATTTTGAACATGAAGAGGCATGGCTGGCTGTCCCCCTCCGCACCCCCGAACTCTCAGGAGATCCCAGGAGCTTTTTGGTCGGGATTAATTTGAGCTGTCGCTTGCCTGAAAAGTCTTATCTTTACACTCTGGCACACATCATTGTCCTGAGCTTTCATTTCCTTCAGTTTAACTCATGACAGAATGACTTGTGATAGCTCATATATTGGCCTTTTTTTTTTTTTTTTCCTAAATGAGCTCCATACTTAAAAGAAAAGATCAGGATAACTTCTTGGAAAATCAGTGGGGGTAGAAGTTTGTTTTCTGGAGAAATTGTCAAAATTCCTATGTCAGTATCCTAGCTCTACCTGCCTCTTTTAAAGTTAGTTTTGTTAGGTGAGGGTTATACCTCCTGAAGGACTTCCATAGCCATTATTAAAATACCAAGAATGCAGAGACAGTACTGTTGTTTATGTAAGTTTGGGGGATATTTTAGGCAGTGACTAAACAAAAGTAGAAACACCCTCTTAAAAGGCTAACGTGACAGGAGAAATGCAAAGTCTCAAGTGAATTGTGGGTCAAAGACCTTAGCAGATCTGCTGACCCCTCGGGAGGGACTCCCTGCACTGCCGGGACAGAGAATGTATCTGTCCCTGGGGACACACAAGGGAAGGTTCACAGCTGCTGGTGCTAGGGAAGAAATGGTAAAGAAACTGGGGCAGAGAAAGGACTTTTGGAAAGAAAAATAAACATCTCCCAGTTGGAGGAAAACTGTTGGGGAATGAAAGGACAACACAACGGGAGTTAATTAGGAAAGCAGACACAAACACACAGATAGAATCAATACTCCAAATCCTCTCTGAAATCCACAGAGCCTTTGTGGGCAGATGTGCGTAAAAGCTTGTCTGGGGGTCAGGTGACCTTCACGGTGGAAATTACTGGACTAAAGAAAAGGTGTCCTGTTTTACCATCCCTGAGTTGTGCAAGGGCTTTAGCATGAGGACCGTTATTATGCTGATGGGGGATAACCTATAACTTACATTTGAAAAGTAGGAGGCTGCCGTTCCCCTCCAGGATAGATTGTTGGGGTTAATGCTATATATTCATCTAAAACTTTTAAAAAACGCAGCTAGCAATCGAACTCATCGCCCTAAGTGTGCTAGAGGAGCTCTGCTACTGAGCTACATCCTCAGAACTAAACACAGATTTTCACCTTGAGTTTGAACTCAGGTTCCCATCCAGAATCAGATCTTCGGAGTGGTATTTACCCAGTGACTCCTTGATCTCAATTCTGTTATTTCTCCAACTTTCCTTGGCATTTTCAACCTGCCTGCCTTCTGTCTGCATCAAGTACTATGTTTGCCAAATAGTATCCTACTGCTAAGTTTGGCATCAGTGAGTTTTTGTTTGTAGTTGATGAAGAAAAATTGTCAGGCTTATTTCAAGGTAGCTTTTGTACTTGGATTGTTTTGATACAGGGTTTCCCTGTGTGGTGCGGGAAGCCTGGAACTGTAGATTCTCCTGCTTCATCCTCCTGAGTGTGGGGATTACATGTGTGCGCCACCATACCTGACTCCTTTTGTGCCTTTCACACATCTCTTGCAAGCCATGTAAAAATCAGAGAGGATGCAGCAGGTGGTGGTGAAGTTAGACTGCCTGGGTTTCAAGTCTTAGGGCACTAGATACTAGCCCTATGATCTTAGGCAAATCCTTCTCTCTCTCTTTTTTATTTTCATTTTGTTTTTCCTTTTTCTTCATTGTCTCTGTCTCTACATCTTTGTCTATCTCTCTTTCTCTCTCATAATCCTCCTGTCTCAGCATCTCACAGTGTGCAGATTATACGTTTGTGCCACCATACTAAGCTCTTGGACAAATCATCCAGTCTCTATGAGGCTAAATCAAGAAATATGTGTGTACAGTATTTAGCATGGTGATTATAGCATGAGCCAACTAAAAATAAACTGTGTATTTATTAAGAAAAGTACCTCTTTGAGAAGTCCCACCTTAATCTCTGAGCTCACCACAGCTCTGGGGCCCACACTCCCCGCAATGGAGCAGTGCACGTTTCCAAGGCTGAGTGGAAGGGTTGCTCTTTCCACCTGGCGGGGTAACATGATTGGAATAGAATGGCTGCTACTAGGTCAGGTCTCCCTGACCCTTATTGACTGAGTTTTGTAACTCACCAGGATTTGCAAGTCAATTCTCTTGAAAGAAGGATCTTATAATGAACAGAGGTGCTTTTTAATGCATTCTTAATGGATACAAATTTAACTCTATTAACTATTAATAAAAATGGTTAGGCAGATTAGTTCCTTTCCCAACTCATGGTTGCAGTACAACCATTGAGCACCTTCCCCACATCCTTCCTAGCTTGTCCATCCCCAGTGGCCTGACTATTCCCTGAAAAGTATATATATATATATATGCCAGACGGAGGCGCATATAACTGTAATCCCAGCACTCGAGGAGGCTGAGACAGGAGGATCACAAATGCAAGCCTAGCTTGGGCAGCCGAGCAACTTAGCCTGTTTCCAAAATAAAAAATTTTCAAAAGGCTGGGGATGTAGCTGAATGTAAAGGTTCTGGTTTCAATCCCCTATACCACAAGTGTACACACATGAACATTTACTAAAGTAAGATAGGGTTTGGCTATTAAGCTGGCCTGGAACTTGCAGTATTCCGCCTTGGTCTCCTGAGTAGCTGGGATTAGATGTTTGAGTCACCATGCCCAGCTATGTAACCCTTTTCCTTTTTTTTTTTTGTTTTTGGTACTGGGGATCGAACTCACGACCTTCTGCTTGCCAGGCAGGCGCTTAAGCCACTGAGCTAAAACCCCAGCCCTATAACCCTTTTCCTAAGGGGAAAGATATTTTTGTAAAGGAGCCCAGCTTCAGAACAAAGATTTAGAGAATGTGAGAATGTGCACTGCAAGAGCTCTGATTCTGAAGCAGGTTACAGCTCATTGGTGGGAGGCTGGGCTCCAGAAGACTCAGCAATTATGGGGCCCTTGCAGGAAGGGGGCCCCTGGACAAGGGTCTGTACCTACTGGTACAGTTTTATTCCAAGGATTCATCAGATTGAATTAACTGGTCAGGTTTGATGGGCATATGTGACCCAGGCTGAGCGGGTAAAGACATACTCTTTGGTCAGCATGCTGTTTTACCTTTGGTGAAATTAGGATGTCAAAAGTGCTGGACATGATGACTAATGACCAGCATGACTATAATCTTAGTTTCTCTGAAGACTAAGGCAGGAGGGTTGTACATCTCAGGCTAGTGTGAGCAATTTAGCAAGACCTTGATTCAAAATATACATTTAAAAAGAGCTGATTTTGATCCCCAGTACCGTGAGGGCAGGGCATAGGCAGATGGAGAGTGTCAAGTGGGCAGGCCATAAAAGCTGAGACAAAGAGAAAAGGCATAGTGATCATTCTATAGGCTATTGCAAGTTTCTGCTCCCCCACCACTTTGACTTTTTGAGACAAGTTCTCACTATGTAGTTCAGGCTGGCCTCATTCTCACAGCCATCCTCCTGCCTCAGCCTCTCAAATGCTGGGATTACAGGCATGCACCACCATGCCCAGCTGGCAGACTATTCTTGACTCTCAAGGTTCTCACCTACAGTGTGCCCAGAGTTCACTTACGAGTGGCCTCTTCACTCTGCAAAGTGCAGATGCCAGTAGGAAATACAGGTTCCAAGAACAGGCTCCCTGCTGTCCAGAGGACAGTGGCAGGACTGTGTGGACAGCTACCATGTTGACAGTGGAAGTCTCATGACTGTGTGTTGAGAGCTGCTCACGACTCCAGGGCCATCTCTCCTCCCCACACACATCCCTGGCAGGTGTCAGTGTCTTGTGTCTCTCTCCTCCACCCTTTGTTTCTGTGCCCTTCTGCGCTTCCAAGTTCTTCCTGTGGGCCAGGGGCTGCCCAGCCCTGGGACACAGTTTGCACCCTGCTTCGGAACTGGGGAAGACTCCCCGGGGAAGTTGGTGGCGCTGAGAACTGTAGTAACTTAGCCTCCAGACATTTTTTCCATTTGAGCAAGTGGTGGAGACAGACAAGGGGGAGGAGGCAGCTGCGGAGGCCTTTGACCCTCAGAAACTTTTCCAAGAGCCCTGGCATCATGAGAATTTGCTCATATGCTTTGAGGAGGTATTTCAATACTGCTGGGACCAGACTCACAGCAGTTTTTGGCTTCCCTAGAGTTCCAGGCTTAAATGTCACCATATAGAAGTATAGTATTTGATTTCCTAACCAGTTGTTCCTTCCCATGGAAAATTCATGTAACACGTTATTAGGTTTCCTGAGAGGTATGCAATAAGAGCCCCTTACTGTAATGAGAAAAGGGACATTTTTTCCCCTGCAGATATAATGATAACTGCTATTTTTACTCAGTGGATTACATATGCTCACTGGCTAAGTGCTGAACACCAGCCACACACCAGGAACAGACCTGATTTTAGTTCTGGGATGATGTGTCTCTACTTCAGACAAATGTGTGCCCAATTGGCATTACCACATTACCTTGAAGGAATGGCACTCAAATACCTGTCTTATCCTTTGGAATCTGAGATCTGAGTTCCAAGCTCACACAGAAACCATGGGGGATCCTTTTCCCCAGCTCTAAGTCTGGATGCCTTAGCCAATGAGGATGTGACCCAAACTCTTGGAATTCTGTGTCCTTGAGTCAAAATGACTTAAAGCTACTCCTCATACTTAGCTGCATATTAAAATAACCTAGAAATTTAAAAACAACAAAAGCCTAAGGATGCCTCATTTTTTCCTCCAGAGACTCTGATTTACTTGGTGCAGGGTGTATCCCTGCTGCTGGAAGTCGTAAAAGCTTCTTGGATGATTTTAATATGTGACAGACTCTGAGAGCTACTGGTTAAAGCTGAAGTGATAAATGGAAGTGCGAGTAGATGGAGAGAGCTATGTGGGATGGAAGGGGATGCAGGAATGGCAGCCAGGGACATCGCTGAGGAGGAGGGGCGGGGGGGACAGCAGAGCCTTGCTGACAGCAAGAACAAAAGCATCAAAACACACAGAATCCTGCAGCCAGGCTCTGTGCTGTCTAGGAGTAGGGAGGTGGCTTGGGGCCCCCACAGTCACATTGCTAGGAGCTGTGTCTCATTGCTCCTATGTGGAGACGTGAATTGATTTTTGAAGCTCAGTTTTGGGGTAGGGGTAAGAGACAGGGCCTTGCTGTATTGCCCAGGTTAGCCCCAAACTCCTATCCTCAAATAATCTTCCTGCCTTAGGCTCCTAGGTAGCTGGGGCTACTGAAGCAAACCACCTTGGACAGCATGTCCTACACAATGACCATTTCATGGAAACTAGAGTAGAACCAGCACCTGTCTGTCCTTACAGAATGTTCACTCATTTCATCAGTGCCTGACTTTTCCAAATCATACTTTATTGCTTTAGTCAAGTTCCACCTCCCTTGGGGGGAAGAGGTAGAGACTGGGCTCCTAGAAAGGATTGTGAAACACTGCCCACCACACATTCCTCAGTGGAAAACCAGGTTTGTCCTGTTCTGGATGGTCCCACTGTATACCATTGTCCTTCCTTCAGCATTAGAAGTTTTTATGTCTTATTCACTTCAGTATCGCAAGTGTCCTATTGAAGGTCCTGGGAAAAGGCTTATAGCACTGTGCACATTTGGAGGTGGCTGAAGGCCCTAGGCAGGTCCTCAGGCTTCAACAGGAAAAAAGAGCCCCGGCCCAGCCTGCCTTGAGATGAACTGGGGGCTTCTGACTCCCTGACTGCTGCTTACTGAAGCGGACACTTCAGGCCTGTGTTTGTCCCTGTCTGCCTGCTTGTGGTTCTGTTGCTGAGGGCTTCTTAGCATATGGTAGGCTTTGAACAGTCTGGTTAGTTCTTGGTGAGGTTGTTCCTCAAAGACTGGCCTCTTTGTGCCTTCATCTCTGTCACCAACGTGTTTGTGGTTGTCTTGCTTAGTTAGGCTAGAGGCCTGCGCTCTGGTTTGTGGATGTGTTGGAAAAATGCAATTTCCCATTCCCCCTTCTTCAACTATCAACCTCGAGTCCCATGCAGTGGTTGGTGGGTGCTGGGGTGTCTAAAATGGTGCTTGGGGGACAGATGTTTGCCTAGGAAGGTTGCTGAGCTGTTTTTATGAAAGCTATGGTTCTGCGGGACATCTTGAAAGGACTATGAAATATTTCTTTAACCCCTCTCTTTGGAATCAACTGTTGTTATTCATTGAGTGTAAATAGACAGAGGCCAGAAGCCCTGGACATCTAAAATGGCCTATCATAGAGCTGCCCCAGGGGACATTTTCATAACCTGTGGTCCTTCGCTCTTAGTACCTCAAAGGAGCAAAACAGTGTAAAAGAATCATTTTTCACTGGTGGATGTATACGTATTTCTAAAGTATTTTCTTAACTGTTTTTGTCTTTTTGAGGCAGGGTTTCTGTGTGCAGTTCAGGCTAGCCTTGAACTCACTTTGTAGCCCATGCTGGCCTCAAACTCGAAGCAATCCTCCTGCCTCAGCCTCCTGAGTGTTGGGATTACTGATGTGCACCACTATGCCTGGCAAAAGTGGTTTTTAAAAAATAAATAAATATCACTATTTATTACCCTATTTCAAGTTGGTCCTTCACTTCACTAGGGTATTTGCTCAAATGTTAGTCCCCCCTGTACAACCTCAAATCACAGCCCCTTGCTTCTGTGGCCTTAAAGCTCCTCATTCTGGTTCCACCTGTCTCTCTCACACACAGTCACACATTCTTTCTCTTCTCCTCAGAATACAAACTCTTTGATGACAGAGGTTCTGTTCCGTGTGGTGACCCCAGAGCTTGGGTGGTTCCTGGCACGCAGTGTGTCACTGAGCCCTGTGGGATAAACAGGATCATCCACCCCCTGGCATCTGTGTGCCCCTGGGCCTGCCTGACATTAACTCTCAGCTTACATTTACTCCAGACCCTGTGCCAAGCGGCACTAGTAACCGTAAGCTGCTGTTCAAGATGGCCTAACTAAACAGGGCCAGTCGAGTCTCCTGCATTCCTGCATTTGGAGCTCACTGGGAAGGCAGGCTGGGCTCACTCTCTGTCTCTGTTCCCCCTGGAACATGGTGTATAGTCTCATCACTAACTGACCACACATCCCCTGTGTCCTTTATCAGAGGAAAACCGTGTTTGAAGGTAGTTTTCCCTGCTGTGAAACGACAGCAGCTTCATTCCTCCAAGCTGCCTTACACACACACACACACACACACACACACACACACACACACACACACACACACACACACCATCAGCCAGCCAGGTTACCATCTCCAGCCTGTGGTTGGGAATGCTCTCAGCATTACCCGTGGCTTGGGGGTTACCACTTTCTTCTCTTATCTGGGAAGTGAAGACACCATCCCTACTTCATATGGAGATCATGACAAGACAGACAATACTGGCAGAGGCAAAATGGGGTTCACACATCCGCATTAATAATCTTGTCAGCACTGATAATTGGGCAGGTGCTTGTGGCCGTACTCAGCAAATGCCTGTTGAAGAGGACTGGTCCATCCTGTACTAAGAGGAGTGGGCTTGTTACTGGGTTTGGGGATGCAAGGGTCTCCTTCTGGAGGTAGTTTCCAGGTTTTTACATCTGTAGCAAAAAAAATTGAATGAAACAGGCAAGAATGGTAAAGTCTCACATTTATTTGAGGTAAGAAATGTAGAACAAAATTCCTCCTGGGAGCCAAGGCAAACTATCAGGAAGAGACACAATACCAATCACTTCAAGTACACCTGGAGTCCTGTCTTTTTATTCATGCCACGTGTCACAGGTTCTCACGAGAAATCCACATATGAGGTCCTAAGAATTATTTGGCACCTGTGACCTGTGATCTGGTCACATTTACTCTCTTACCAGCTTTGCCAGCCCCGCCTGCCTGCATGCCTTGAGTTCTTCCTGTTGGCGCCCATTTTATTACCAGAGCCCCAAAGATGTGGGTAAAAGAGCACAATTCCAGGTGAACTGGGGCTTACGATTCTTGCCAGTGAATGTTCAAACAAAAGCAGAAAAAAATAAAGTCTATGAAAAATAAAACAAAACAAAACAAAACAAAAAACAATGGGAAGTGGTGACTGCGAATGGCTGAGCTTGGAGGGCCTTGAGGGGCAGGTGGGAGCTGGCCCTTGGAGGCATCTTTCCAGAAGCAGCTGTGGGCTCTGAAAAAGTAGAAGGGCCTGACATTAGGTCACAGGTCTGGTAACTTGCAAATGAGGAAGTGAAGTCAGGTGCCTGAACACGGAGCCAGCAAACTCTTGGCATCTGTAAATGTGGAAGCCACACAGGCCAGTGCTGTCTTTTTTTTACTTGAATTGCATGGCTTTTCCTTTTTTACTGCTGGCAGAAAACGAATCATTTTGGGTAGTCTGACGGTCCATTCATGTATCTATCTGTCTGTCTGTCTATCTTTCTATTACCTCTCTTGTCTGTCACAGTCCTGGAGACAGAACCCAGCACCTCACTCCTGCAACACAAGTGCTCTACCATGGAGCTATACTCTCTGCCTCTTATTTTAAATCCTTGTTTATTTCTTTAGTTTTTATTTCTACTAGTACATATTTTCAGCTTATGATGATTACATTCATTGTGGGGAATTGGTACATGTACATAACATATCTTAATTCTTTTTCTTCCCTTTTCTTCTCTCCTCTCTCCTTCCATCTTTTGACCCTCTTCCCATGCAGAAGGTTTATCCCTTTTTCCTATTATCTGTCTTTTACTTTGCTTTTTAATAATATATTTAGTCTCTGGATTTCTCATATAAGAGAAACCATGCAATATTGAACCTCATGTGTTTATTAAATCCTTATTTGTATAGTCCTTCAAGAGTTGGGTGTAGTTTTTACAAAAATGAGATCTAGTCAAGTGTGATGACACATGCCTGTAATCCCAGCACTTGGGAAGCTGAGGCAACAGGATCACTTTGAGTGCAGGAAGCCTAGGCTTCAAAGAAAATTCAAAGCTAGCCTGAGCTATATTGTAAGACCCTATCTCAAAACAAAACAAAGCAAAACAAAACAAAACAAAACAAAACAAAATGAGATCCTATCACAAATGCTATCTATTTACTTTTGTGGGCTTCCCTTTTCCATGTTACTACTAAAATTTTATATCATGTTTAGTGTCTGGCTTAGTTTATAGACATAAAGTATGATTGCTTCGTAACTTATTTTACTTTCCCTTATTGGCAAAACCTTAAAATTATTTGTATTTTTTCTCCAAATAATAGTTGAAAGAGTATTCGTATAGTCAAATCTTTGAACTCTGGTTGAGGTAAGAATGTTCATTTTTTTTTATATGATGATTTTTCCCTTCTTTCTCTGAAGCATCCTTCCTCTATCCAATCTTCTTGTGTCAGTTTTACCTCAATGTGAACTTTTGACAACTCCCATCAGCATCAGCTTTGGTGCCTGTTTAACGCTGCAGATCCTTTATACTTTCCTCACATCACATTCTGGGGAGGAGGCTGCTGTTAACAAAATGCCCCCATGATTCTAACCCCACTGATGCTTGCCGCCTGCAGCACAACAGACATGGAGAGTCCACCACCTGGGTGATGTCAGCCTCTGGATCTGTACCTGTTGCATGGTCTGTGTAAGACACAAAAGGATGAGATCAGTGTCAACTTGATCAACTCCACTGTAATTCTCAAAAGATGGTCTCTAGTACCATGCTTCTTGGCCTTACAATGCAAGTGACCAAAATTCATATTTCAAATTCAGATAGAGTTTGGGGATCATTCTTATGTTCTCTAAACTTCTTCACATCCATGTGAGAACAAAACCCAAATGCACAGAATTGTTTTTTTAGGACTGGGAACTCAGCCCAGGGGCTTTGCATGGAGCTTCATTCCCAGCCATTTTTATTTTAGCTAAATTGCTAAATTGCCCAGACGCCTGCCTCAGTCTCCTAGAGTGCTAGGATTGACCCAGCTAGAAATGTTTTTCTTGAAATAACAATAGCTTGTAGCTTACCTTCTTCCCAAGGATGTAGAAGCCTGCAGCAGTTTCTAAAAATAGACTTTTCTGATATAGGTCACTAGGCAGGAATGGCCTCCTTGTCACTCTGTTTGCAGCATTTTACATCTGATACCTTTAGTGCTGACCTAATGTGGTGTGAGGATCAGCATCACCCCCGTGGGAACCTTCTGTGAAAGGCCACCTGGAGTGGCAGCTGGTGACTATGCCTCAGGATCCCTCCCGAAGCCTTCAACGTTTGCTTCACCATCCCTCACCCTTCTGGCTCTGTCTTAAAGTCAGGGGCAGAGGTCAGAAACTCCATGTTACCCAGGAGATACTAATGAACAGAAAGTAAGCTCATGTTCAGGAATCAAAGATGCATAGTGCTAAATTTTGCTTTATTGAACATATCTTGCATTTGTCCTGTTTGCAAACCTGTGGGCTTACAACGGCTTGTCTGGTTGGAAATTTAATTTGGAGACTTTCCAGTAAAATATCAAGAAAAGTCTCCCTGTTTTTCTGTTTTCAAAACAGCCCTGCTGGGGCTGGGGATTTAGCTCAGTGGCATAAGTGTCTGTCTGCCAAGCATGAGGTCATGAGTTCGATCCCCAGCACCAAAAACAAAACAAAACAGAAGCCCTGCAATATGTAGAGGTCTTTTCTTTTTGTGTAATAATTTGTATATATCCGGGTCCTGGCTCCTGAATGCACAAACTAGGTGGGTTGTATTAGAATTGTAATTTCTTGGGGTTATCATTCTAAATTTAAGGATGCAAGATCAAAGAACAGGGGCACTTGACATTGAATATGCAGGAGGTGATTGACCTGGACGCGGGGTGTTCATATCCATAGAATTCATAGTAGGTTCTGAAGACGTTGATTAATTTGAGTAAACTTAGAGTGCTATTTGCAGGAATCAATTTTGATTTGTGCATTAGCCTACAATCTTTAAATAAATAATTCTAATAAACTTAAAAATATGAGCTTTGGGAATCTTAAGTACATTCATCCTCTCATTTAATCTCACAAGAACTTCTGGAAATAGGTCCTGTTATTACTCAGTTTTACAGATGAGAATGCAGGCCAGCTGAGGGGACACATCTGCTGCATGTGGGCATCTGACTTACTCAGGGTGTGCTCAGCTGAGCCGGTTTTCTGTGATCACACGTTTCTCAGCCTCGGGGTGACCAAGGTTGGGCTCTCGTTTGATTTGCTTCAGGACAGCACACACTGGTGTCCTTTGTCTTCCTGGCAGCACTGATCGGCATTTTCTTCAATAAATTAATCTGGCCATCTCATCTCACTTGTTCAATGGAGGCAAGTCCACACGCCAGTGAAAACAAATGGGGAAAACAGCATGGTGGAGGGGCGACGTGGCAGGGCTCTGGGGTTTACTGTGACACAAGCACAGGCTTATCATGTTCCACCACAACCTATTCAGAACCAAACCAAACCAGTTTGTTCTGTAATGTTATAAGTGATTGAAATATTCAAATAATATTAAAATGTTGGAATGTTCATTGTTTTGTAAGAGAACATTGTAGAATTCCAGTGAGATTTTGTCATTTTACTCTCAGATACTGTAGTCAATGCTTGGTAAAGGATGGAGGGCTTCAGAGTGAGCCTTGCTGGATCTCCCAGCAAGGCCTGGAAGTCTCTGTCCCTGTAAGGTGAGCTCTGCTCATGTCAGACTCCGCTTCTGACTGATGGGTCTCTGTGCCCTGTGCCAGTGCCTTGATGAAGCCCCTGACTGTTCCCAGCTCCTCTGTATTCCCACCCCAAATCTTTCCTTCTTTTCCTAAGTCCCCAAATTCACCTATGCTTTCCTGACATCCCCTCCCAGCCTTGCAAGGAGGTGACTCGCTTATCTCCAGGACCTCGACTACGAATAGCAAAAATTCTTTGAGAGCAGTACAATCTCATATGAACATAAAATGGGGATAATAAAGCTATTCATATTTTTTGAAGGTGGTTTTGCAATTTATCAGTATTTGCTTTAAAGGATCATGTTTCCAATGTTATAATCTCAGTGACAAATTGGTTGGTGTCCTCTGTGCGCTATGTTAGAAGCTGTCAACCCTGGGTGATCCGGAAGCTTGGCCTTGGTCATGTCCTGCACATCTTGGTGCTGCTGAGTACCTGCTGTGGGGCTCCGCAAGGTGCAGCTGGCTGGGTACTTTAGGGAGCCCTGCAGTGAGGGACAAGGGACAGGTCACATGTCCCAGCATGAGTCTTATGTATGCTAGGCAAGCTGCATCCTGGCCTTTAAAAATGATTTGAGCAGGATGCACAGAAGGATCGAGGTCTACACACACCAAGTCCACAATTAAAGTTAGTTTTAGTTGGGAGTGGTGCCCCATGCCTATCAATCCCAGCACCCTAGGAGGCCGAGGCAAGAAGATTGCAATTTTGAGCCCAGGCAGGGTAATTTAGTGACTTAGTGAGATGCTGTCACAAAACAAAAAGCACTGGAGATATAGCTCAGTGTGAAGGCCCTGTGTTCAATCCCCAGTACCACAAAACACAACCAGTTTTGTGACCACATCATAGTCAAAATAGAATCAACCGATTATCCCAGCAGAGTTCCCCCTCTCTCCCACCCTTTCCAGGATCTTGAAGTTACTAATCTTTTTTCTCCTTATAGTTTTTTTGGTTTTTAAAATGTACTGTAAAAAGAATAATGCAGGATGTGTCCTTTTAGGTCTGCCCTTTGTCCTCTGGATAATGCTTCTGAGCTCCATCCATGTCTTTGAAGTGAACAGTAACCTGCTATTGCAATGTACCATGATTGTTTATTATTCACCTATGGAGGAAAAAGTAAAAGAAAAAAATCAGTTTAACTTTAAAAAGCCAACTCAATGAATTTATTAATGTTCTTTGTTTGATTTTTCTTTTTGTCTTTTTGAGACAAGGTTTCACTATGCAGTTCAGGCTGGCATCAAACTCTCAGTGATCCTCCTGCCTCAGCCTCCTCTGAGTGCTGGGATTACAGGTGTGTGCCACCACCACTCCCAACTTTTGTTTGAATTAGAAAATGACATCTTACACAAATATTTGGCCTGCACATGTTTGCTGAATCCACATTTAAAAGGGAAGTTTACACAATCTAGATGTCTGGCCTCTGGAAGAATCAGCTGTGAGCTATAAGACTCCACCTGGATGGGGCCTCCCCTTGCTGGCTTCCCTGGGGCCTCTGTTTCCTGTGGTCTCACACCTGCTGTGTGGCTACTTTCCTCTCCTCCCTGTCCCAGGAGGCATTGCAGCTTGCTGGTCTAGTACCCCAGAAGCAGGCTGGCCAGTTACCTTCCTCATCTCCAACCAACTGTCTGGACTGCCTTTTCCAGGAGTGGCTTGGTGAATAGATTCTCATACTAAAACAGAGAAGGGAATGGCGTGTCTCTCCCTTTTTGACCTCTCTGGTGCCCTTTTTAATGAGCACGTGTGACATGTTTAGTGGGTGACTGAAGAGCCCGCATCCTGCGCTGTCTTCCTGCCTGTGTGTATCATGTGTCACGTTTCTTTTGAAGTCCCATGGCCTTGCTAGCCCCACTGTCTTGAACTGCCTTTTTCTGCTGCAGCACAAGATGTAGGATTAGGAAAAGGAAAGGAAAAATGCTCTCTTTCTGCTCGCTTTAAGTTATGATTCAAAGCAGGCTTTATTATACCAAATTATCATCAGGCTAATTGCTTGACAACCTCTCCTGTTACTGCTGGCTGGTGCCATTTGGCTGATCCGCTCTGCTGATAGTGGCAGGAGAGGTGGGGCATATTCTCAACGTGGAGAATCCTGCTACCCGGAGAAATGCCCGGAGCATCACACAACCCATCCTACATGCACAGAAATGTTTAAGGGCATGTATTCTGAAACCACCTGGTTTTGAGTACTTAATACCACTTGTTAATTCTGTGGCCAGGGGAAAGTTTTTTGTCTCTCTGGTGCCTAACATTCTTCAACTGTGAAATGGGTATAATAGTAGCATATCTCTGGTAAGATTGTTGAAAGGGTTAAAACACAGCATCTATAAGTACTTGTTATCCTGCTTGGTAACTAGTGAGCACCCTGCTAAGTAACTAGGTACATATTCACAGATCGATGTAAGTGGCGTATGCTGCTGTTTTTATGCCTTATTCTTTCTATTAGTTGTGTAGTGTTTTTAGAGATTAAAATGAGCTGTTATTTTTTTTTCTTTCTTCAGAATTTTTTTTTCATCCCAAAGGCCGAGTTTTGAACATAAATGTAGTTCCTTTACTCTTATTTTCAGCATTGAATGGTAATTTGAATTCAGTTGATTGAGTTCAATGTCTTTAGCTACTGCCTTCTGACCTCTAACATCCTATCAAGGAGGTACTTTGGTTTTTCTCAAAGAATGAACAAATGTGAAAAAAAGAACAAGGGTGATCTAATTACTTTCTGTCAGGAGAATAGAGGCAGAATTAAATCGAAAGTATTACCTGTCATCAGTAATGTCAACAGTGGAAAAATATCATGCCTTTTGATTTCTGTATCCTGTGTAGCTTATGTCCTGCAATTATCCAACAGGAAAGGTATTGTGGAATGATACTTTGGACTTCACGGGCATCTTTTATGATGCCAAGCATTATCTTGGCATTATCTCCCCAACCTTGTTCACGTCTAGATGCTGTCGGATTGGCATAAAACATGTCCACCCAGGTGTAAAGTGAGCTGGGCTCAGTGGCTGTGTGTCTGCTTCCCTTAGAGCAGCCCCCAAAAATCTGATCACTTTGGACACTCAAGTTCTTAAACCAATACAATTTCCCAAGACATGAAATGAAAATTGGCCAGGAGGAAGAAACTGAGTTGATTCGGTTTCTCTCTTGCCTCACTGCTCAATTTTCTTTCTGCATGGAGCTTGGTTGTGGGAATTTGTGGCATCAGGCTAAACTAATCTTGAACCCTGCAAAAACTTACTACTTGATACCTTTCCCCACCTCAAACATCACCATCACCTCAGTCGTTGTCACCATCCTTCTGATCAGATCTGTTCTGCAATGCCTCTTCCCTCAGAGGTGCAGTGAGATGTCTGAAAGTGAGGTATGTGGAATACCAGCTCTGCTTGAATCTTTTGCCTGATTTTATGAGGTTTAATTTATTCATTAGGGAACCTGGTATTTGTCAGTCTTTGCTGTAAGGACTGAGCCACCATCAAAAGCAAACATTTTTTTTCCTCATGGAGCTGACATTCCTTTGAGCAGGAGCAATAAACAATATACACCATACATAAATGGCAGTGGTGCATAGTGTTGGGAGTCTGTGAGTGCTCTAGGATCATAAAAGCTGATTGGAGGCCACAAAGCTGTTTCTGATCCTTCATTCATAAAATCCCTTACATTCTTTCTAGCAGTCTTAAGGATAAACTTCTAATTTGAAAAACCTACTCCAGGAAAGCTCTTGAGCTTTGAGAGTGTACCATAAAAATACAAGCCCTGGTAAGTAAGTGCTCGACAAGCATCCAAATCTACCCCACACAGGCAGTCAGCTCATCTTCCAACTCCTAGGGAAGAGTGTAGTTGCTGTGGGTGGACACAAAGGAATTGAAAGTAAGTGCAGAGACCACACTGGGCTTCTTAGTTTGTGTGGCATTCCCAGCAAAGACCCCTTCTCTAATCCCAACCAGGCACCTTGCGAGTGAATGTGTAGATGATTAAGGAAAAATACCAGCACAGATCTGGTATTCTGAAATCAAGGCTATTCACCTTGGGCTGTAATTCATCAGCAGTGTAACCTAAAACTCTTCTGTCTGTGGGTTTGTTTTTTTAAACAGGCAATCAAAAGAAAAACAGGATGTTTCAGAGTAGATGAACTACAAGCTTTTAGAAGAAAAACAAGATTAAAATATACTATCACATACCTCCTTAAAAATTCATCTGGTATACTCCTTTTTATCTCCTTACCCTTCACTAACAAATATTATGATGGGAAGAAGTTTGGTGACATTCTGGACCAGGTCCTTCTCCAAGGATAAGGAGTAGAGTATAACACAATATGTGACTCGTTCAGTGTCAGTGGCACAACCAGAAGCGAGACGTTGGTCTGAGGGTTCCACAGTGCTGCTTCTAGATCAGACCATCATACTCTTCAGTCTTCTACACCTGATTCCCAAAGAAGCTTGGCAGGTAGCAAATGAGAAGTCAGGACGTTTGTGAAAGCATTCCTGATGCTCAATAGAATTCTGAAGTAGAGAAAGCAAGAAATGGGAGATGGGGTTCAGGGTAGGGTTTTAACTGGCAGTGGGCAGTGGAGAGGCACAAAGTGTTGTGTGGATAATCTCTCTTCTAAATGAGGTGGGGGTCATGTCCATTCCAGTGGAAGGAACTTCCTCCATACCAAAGTAGTCTGTACTGATTGTGAAGGGCATCTGTATTAGTCCATTTTCCGTTGCTGTAATAAAGTATGTGAGACTTGGTACTTTATATACTAAAGAGCTTTACTTAGTTGACAGTTTTAGAGATGAAAATCCAAATCATGTGGTATCAGCTCTGGTGAGGGCCTCCCTGGCCAAGTTAAATTACATCAGTAGCTTTCATGGTGAGGCAGAAAACCACAGAATGAGAATGGACCAGGCCTGCCTGCCCTTTTGTAACAACCTTCTCTCAAGAACTGAACAGGGTCCCATGAGAACTACATGGGTAACAGCCTTGGTGGCCCAATCACTTCACTCTAGGCTCCACTTATTAAAAGGTTCTCCTGTCTTCTAATATCACCATACTTCCAAGACATGACCCTTTGGAGATCCATTCAAACCACATCTAAACCATAGTAGTTTTGCTTCTAGAGTTGAGGACCCTAGAATTTACTGTTCCTCTGCCCATGAGTGTCTGCCTGGCCACTAAGGGTGATAGGGACACACAGTATGCTGTCTCAGTTGAGGTCATGATGATGGAGAAATAGATCATCCAGTCTGCATCACAGTTGTTCCACAACATCTGAACTTTTCCCATGGGCAAGGCACCAGGCTAAGTGCCTTCAGTCTCCCATTGGATGGGGATTCATTTCAGAGGAGAGAAAACTGAGGCTTGGAAAAATTCAGTCAGTTGAATAGAATCACAAAGTGTGTGTCAAAGCCTCCAGCATCGAGGCTGGTGGTTCACAGTGAAGTTTTGGGTCATATCTCAAAGTGAAATCCTGGGTATTCATTCCAGCTCTGTGATGTGCTATCTGTGGAGTGTTTGACAAGTTACTCTTAAACTTTTCAAGCCTAAGTTCCCATATCTATAAAGTTGGAGCAGTAATTGTAATTTTAACTTGATGGAATGGTGGTGATGATTAGAGAATATAACATTAACTACAGACATATACTAATCACTAGTTACATAGTGGTGAAATATAAGTTAAACCACATGAAATTGTATTACAGTGGGCCAAAAATTGTCAAATATCAGCAATTTTATATGGTTCAACCTAATTTTACCAATAGGAATCTATTCTTTGTAAATATCACAATGGTTCCCTTATTCATTGTTAATTTTTTAAAAGGCAGGTGATTAAATTGCTTCTATACAATTTTAATTTCTCTTTTGCTTACCTGCTTGTTTTAGCTTCCCTTATAGACTCACACTGAGATTTCTTTGTGTCACATAGTACCCATGCAGCGGATGTGATATGTACAGTTCCTGGAGCCAATAATCTGTCCAGGATGTTGTTCCAGAGAATTTAAAGAGTATATTTCAAGTGAGCTTAGGCTGGACAAAGCTGGACTCTGAGGAACTCACTGGTGACATAAAGAAGGAGTTGACTCCACTCCTTTGAACTTCTGGGAATGTTCTGCCATTTGAGGGAATGGCATTCCCACACTCAATGGCTGGGTGGGATAAACAAATGTGAAGCATAACCATTTGTCATTCTGCAGGGTGGAGATGGGATCTTGGTCAGCAGCAGGAGGTTGTTACATTTGACACATTCAACATGAATTGCGCATCTCTGCTGCTCTTGAACTCTGGCCTATTGGACGTAGCTGTATGGTGGAAGAAGATGCATTTGGGGAGGTTGTGGCATCTGGGGAGGTTGTAGGGAGGGGAGGAGAACACAAAGAGTGGGGTGAGAACTTTGCCTTTCTCAAAAGAAAGAAAGCTGCTTTTGAAAGCATACTTCTGCCATGCAGGATCTAATGGAAGATTCTCTTCTGCTGATAGACAAATCTGTACCCCACACTAACCACTGTTCCCAGCCCACGTGTGGATATATGTGATTTCTCCTTATACTTCACATGAAAGAGATATAAATAGCTATGGAATTCAAGTGGACCATTCTGGAGAAACAGCCTTTCTAGTTGGCACAGAAGCAGTCTTTGAGATTGGTCTCACCTTTGAAATGTACTGATGTCTTCAGGATGCTTTAGAGTTTCTTGGTGTCTGATGTGGTGACAACTACAGTGTATAGAGTACAATGACCTCGTGACTTCAGAATTCCGTCTCGTGTGTGTGTGTGTGTGTGTGTGTGCACACGCGCACACACACACACACACGTTTTTGCTTTCTGTTTCCTAAAAACAATCTGCAAATCTTAAGATTCTTTTGAAAAAAAAAAAAAGATTCTTTTGCAAGGGAATGCAGAAATGATCTGTGGATCCTGTGATTTGTTTTTTCCCACCACAGCAGCCCTTGCCCGATGAAAATGCATTCACATCCTACACACTCAGACGCACTTGGAGCCTCATTTTCTTTCTGTGTGCACTATTCCTTTTCTCGATATCTTTGTGTCTGTGGTTACTATTAAGCTGACCCCTACAGTCTGGGGCAAATACCAAGCTTGAATCAAACACTACTTATCCATACAGCTGCAGAGGATTGCTGTTTCAGGGACTCTGATGATAGATGTAAGTAAAGTTCCTTTAGCTCTTTGGGGAGCCTGTGATGGCCCTGTCCACAAAGGTGCCTTGCACTCCATTTTACTGAAGCTTAAAATACAGGGTTTTGTTTTATTTTTTTCTAAGCAGCCTCTTTACAATATTGAATTTCATTGTTAGGAACAACTGTAAAAAAAACCTTTTTATTTGCGCCTCCCTCACTTTCTCCCAGTTTCTATAAGAAGCTTGTTTGCAAAAACCATCACTCATGAAAAATTGAACTTAATCTGCAGCTGAGATGCCTGCATGGAGACCGACAAGGAGGAAGAGGAGCAGCTGAAGAGGCACTGGGTGGCTGCCAGCACAGTAAAGGATTCTCCTTTACCTCCTCTTTAACTGTCATTGCAGCACACGGATCACTTGTGAGTCAGAGGACCCCAGAGCTACCAGGGTTGTGAAGGGCAGGGGCTGCTTGTACAATGCCACAAGCTTTCCTCACCACAGCTGACAGCCTCTCAGGGCAGTCAGTGGAGGGGTAGGAACTGGTTCTCAGCGGGCTGGGTGGACAAACTTCCCTGTACCTGGGGGCCGCTCCTGTCAGGCCGGCAGCCTGCAATTGGCTGGCGAGAGGGCGAGAACTGGAACTGCCTTTCGGACTTGGCTAATCAGAGGTGCCTGGGCGGTGACAGACACCTGTGTCTTAGCTCTGGCCTTCCTGGAGCTGGCCCCGGGATTCTTTCTGCGCCAGATTCCTGCCTCTGGGTCACCTCCCCCCGAGCACTGAGCCCCCTCGTGGGCCAGCTTGGCTCAGTGTGCCTCGCTGGGCAGAAAGGACCAGCAGATAACTGAGGACAGCGAGAGCTGGGGTTTAGATTTCTGCAAGGTGAGTTCATTTTAAACTAGTTACTTCTCGATGGTATTATTTCTACCTTTATCTTGGAGAAATGCCAGCATTGGGAGGAAAACCTGAAGAAAGGCAGGGAACTTGCAGAGTGTAGGCTTTAATGATGAACCACCAAGTCATCCAGCTGGTGGCCATAGCATCAGAATGAGTAAATGCAGATGTGAAGGGGGCAGAGGGACTTGGTTCATTCCTGTACCCCTGAGTGCACTCCACGCCTCCTTGTGCTCCTTTTCATTTGCTGAAGACGCCGGCAATGGTGAAACAACTCTTTGTCAAGCTGAACTTCGTGACTCCCTCGAGTTGTTCTGCCCCATGACTTACGGTCCAGTTTTGATTATATCTTATTTTTAAACCCTTTTTCTGATAGGAAAGCAGCTTTTCTGTTACAGACTTGTCCAACCTAGATGAGTTAGTGAATTTCGCCTTGCCAAGGAGTTTTCATCGTCCTGGTTTGCTCCCTGTGCCCAAGCTCGTTTTCAATCAGCTACTTGCGTTAAGATGCTTAAGGAGGTGAAGCTGTGATTCTGATTAAGCTTACTTTCTACTGATTTTATTTCACTTATAAATCAACTAACAAATGCTTCAAGGACCATTCTATCTTTCAGCGTGGATTGCTGTTAGGATACTTATTATTTGAGGATTTAGTAATCAAAGATCTGTAAAAAGGTTAAGTGGTTTGCAAGTAGTGCAGGCTGTTTTGTTGTGATACGGAAAAAGTAATTTTCCCCTGGATTTTAATTTTTTTTTTTTTTTTTTTTTTGTACTGGGGATCGAACTCACGACCTTGAACTTGCCAGGCAGACGCTTAGGCCACTGAGCTAAATCCCCAGCCCATGGATTTTAATTTTTTAAAATATGAAAACATTTTATAAATGGGGGAAGGTCTCTTTATAAATCCAAACAGGTTTTTAGAGGACCTTTCTCATCTTACTAATTTCAAAAGGAACATATTTACCAGGTGCTAATGATTCTAGTCAAGGAGTAATTAGCAATACCTAAAACAGATAAGGTGTCAAAAAGCACTGGCTGGAAATCTCTGTTGGTCATCCTGCAAGATGTCTTTTTCTTCCTCTTTATAGTTACTCTACTTGAAAATTTCCATCTATTTCAGCTGTCAGCTAATGTGTCTTTATAAAACCATTTTTCTATAATACCCGCACATTAGTAGCGCTGAATACAAATTCTAAAAATGACTGCTTTGGTAAATAAAAACTCCAGAAATGAAATGTGATCATCACACAAGTATACAGCAGTCATTTTAGGTATCATTTGGGTGTAATAGTACATATACAGTTGGTGATGATTTAAATATATAGATTGGTATGTAAATAGGAAGATAAAGCTAAATGAATTTATAAATGTTAACTGAGTTAAAAAGAAATGACCTTTGAAAGCTAAGTAGATATTGAATATTAGCATTGATTTGTATTTCAAAATTCTACCCTTAGGAATTACAATTTAGAGAATATAAAAATTGAGGATGATTTTCTGGGTTACTAAAATGTCATTTTTATATGAGAAGGCTTAAATACAACTGTACCTCTCATCGCTATCTTTTATAAAAACTTATTATCTGTACAAAGCCCAGTATTATTAAAATGTACAGAGAAGACAAGAAAAGTAGTTGGAAAACATTATCTCTACTTAAAAAATAAGGAAATCATGCTAACAGCCCCTTCTCGGTTCATATTAAGAGTGTAGAATGTGCATATCTGCAGGGTACCAGGAGACCCCGTAGGTGTAACTCAACGCAGTCATTAGGAAGTAGGAGAGATGATAGGTATTTCATTCTGAGAGCAGTGTCAGTACAGTCAGATTGGAGAGCAGGAGCATTAAGTATGTTTAAACTTACTGTTTCCCCGGTGACCATTTTTGAATCTTCCTTCCTGGAACAGTGGGATGCCTGCCAGCTGTGGGCTGTGCAGTAGTGTCCCCTCCTGTGAGGTGGGGATCACAGAGCTTAGCAGCCTTTTCCCCTTCCCCATACAGTGTGCCCAGTGGGTTCAGCGCTGCAGTGGGAGGCAGTGTCAACCACCTCTCCCTCCTGAGCCAGGGAGGCTGGGGAGCTCCGAATTGCCCGGTATCCAGCTACACCCATGGGCAGGAGAGGAGCGTGCTGAGGCTCCGTGGCCCTAGACCTGGGAACTGAGCTGAGTCCTCACCACCATCAGTTACACACACACACACACACACACACACACACACACATGAAAATGCCCCTGATTGATAGTAAATAGTGGGTACTTCTTGTTAGGCTAGACCTCTAAAACCATGTTTTTAAAATAAGGAACAAATGCCATAGTGAATTAAGTGGTCACCTTTTGGAGACAAGTGGGAAGCTATGCCTCAAGACAGCTGGGAGGTTTGGGAGGGCAAGAACTGAAGTGATGTTGAGTCATTTTGTCTCTGATTTGGGCAGTGTTTTAATTCAAAAATAAAAGTGGCAGCACAGAATTTGTGACATATCTTCTATTCTTATCCAGAGAAAAGTGGTCCAGGAAAGTGGGAGCCTCCCTGGCAGGTGCTGTTGGTCCCTAGGCAACCAGGTAAGCCCTGGCAGTAACAGGCACATAAGGAGGACTTTGCTTCTGTGCCCCAGGCCTGGCTTTAAAGCAGAAACTCTGGGGGTGACTCTAAATGAGCCCCACCTTGAACAGCTATGGCCATTCAAAGTCATTTATTTGTTTGTTTATTTATTTTAAACAAAACCAAAACACAAGGAGCAAACCAAAGCTACTAGGAGCCCCTGACAACCAGAACCTGTCTTTTCCCACTGATGACCAAACCTGCAGTGGGTGTCACACACCAGGCAAGGTGGATGCATGCTCCAACACCACCCTCGTCTTTCCCTTCACAGCAAAGGGGAGTCAGTCTTAGTGACCTTATGTTTATGCTATGGTTTCTGGTTTATTAATCATATCTCACTTATTCCTCTTTCTGACGCTGTATACATCAGTATTATTGTCCTACTCTGAAAGAGAGAAAAAAGGTGCGGAGCAGACTTATTTGTCCAACAGTACCAAGAAGTTAGAGAGGAGTTAGCAACTCATGCCAATCAGTACCCCTTCTGCTTCTGTCTAATCAAGGGGAAAATCAGAAATCCTTACACCTTCCCCCAGGCTGAGTATTAAAATTGCTCCAGGCTGAAGATGCTGGCTCTCTTTAACTTGATCCGCTCTGCCTTGAGAGGGAGGGAGACAATTAAATGTATCAGGCCGGAAGTGTGGCCTGAGTTGGATTGGATGAGTGCACATTGTGTGTGCTGTCTAATCACCTGGTCCAGAAGCCTGGAAGTTGATTGGTAACGTTTGCTGGAAACCCTAATTGGGAAAGACAGTTGGGGGAGACATCACCTTTCCCCGGGGAGATCCCTTATCCACTCATTTTGAAGAATTTTAAGCCAGGGAGGCCAGCCCAGGAGCAGAGGGTAAGCCAGTCTGGAGGTGAAGCATTTCAGGAATGTTAATGGTATGCCTGAGTGAAGGCTCCAGCGCTGCCACTGAGCCTGAGAACTATTCCTGTGGCCATCTGTTGTGGCCCAGAAAGTCTCATAGCAACAGCAACTCAAGAATGGAGCACCCTGGCCTGCTTTTTTTTTATTTAATTAAAATTAACTAACACAAAACCAAAAACTGCTCCACTGCCCAAGAAGAATCAGAACAGGATTCAGATTCTTTCTACAGAATGACAAGCTTTTAAGGAAGAAAAGCCCCCACATCCTTAATTCTTGTTCTTTAAATGAGCAATTTGTACGTAGTATTGAGGTCTCACTTTTTTTCCGTCCTCCACGGGGTAGAATTCTTTTCCTTTTGGAAAAAAAGAATGGAGGTGAAAACAAGTTTCCAATGTTATGGGCAAAATAATTGGCAAAAATATGGTTAAGAAAAATGTGGTCGGAGTCTTAAGATTTTCCTGGTATTTGTTTCTCTTAGCAAACCTTCAGCAGCTCTGTTTTTTCCTCTGTGATAATGTGAGCTTTATAAGGCTGGGTGTTTATTTAGTGAAATGAACGTCAAAGACACTAATTCTACTGTGATGATCTATTTCCTCCAGTAGGAATCTCTTAGATGAAGGGAACAGCAGACCTCTGCAAAAGAGGAAGAAAGGAAGTAAGATTTGTAATTTTTTATTTTTTAATTCACAAGGCATTAAATAGCCATTTATAAAAACAGGTTATTTCTCAGGATAGAAAACACTGTAAAATTTCAAAACCATCTGAAGCCAGGGAAGGCAATGCAGATGGAGACTAAAGAATTAGATTTCATTTCCCATTCTGCCCCTTGTAGGACTATTTTAGGAAGGAAGGTATACAAGTCTCAGAGGGCAAATCCTCACCTGCAAGCTGAATTTCTGCATTATTGCCAAGGCTAAATACAGTCACGTGAAAGGACCATGGACTTGGATGTGAATGACATCTGTAAAGGAGGGTTCTTTGCTGTCCTTCTTGCCACTGGACAACCCCAGGAAAACACTTTCATGAGAACTTTCATATGCCCTTCATTCTTTAGTTTGTTTGGCACATTCCCTCAAATTTTTGAAATACATTTTTCCTGTGGTGTCAGAAAATACTTCAAATTGTCTCTCCTAGGTATATAGTTTTTGAACAATATAGTTTTTGGGATCCTGCTGTGTATTCAGCATTGTTGCTGCTTGTGAGTTATTTAGATCTTGTGTGCTGTCCTCATGGTCCAAGGGAATGCCACCAACCCCAGGAAAAGGACATGCCCTAAGTTTGTTTTCTGGCATGTGGGTTCCTAAGAAAGTCTTTCTTGCTTTCCGTGACAGGCATGGCCACTTGTCCTCTCTGTGCCTGCAGCCTCCTGTGTAAAACATAACCACGTTCTTAAGGAAGATCATGTACCAGCTGTGGCTCCAGGTACCGAGTTAGAGCTATGAACAAAAATAGACAAAATTCCTGGCACTCATTCTAGGCAAGGGACAGAGATAGCCCAAAAATAAGCCAGTTGTGTTTAAATTTGAAGTTGATCATATCTATAGAAAAACATAGGCAGAGAGGTGCATCATATGGAGTAGGTATTGTGTTTCCTTAAAACAGAGTGAGAGAAGGACGCAGAGGTGGACGATGTCTGACAGAAGGCTTGAAGGAAGTGAAAGAATGAGCCATGGGTATCTTCAGACCAGTGTAGAAAGAGGACAGCACATACAAAGGCCCAGAGAAGCCGAGTGTTGGCAGGAGAGTGGGAATCCCAATGGAGGAGGGAAAATGAGAGCTGGCAGGCCAGAAAGGGCCTTCTGGGCCACTGATCGCCTTTGGTTTTTCCTCTGAGTGAACCTAGAAGCTATCTTGGAGACCTCTCATGAGGATTTAATGAAGTAATGTGTGGCCTTTGGCACAGGGCCTGCCCTTAGACAGTCTTCCGTACTTGATGCCAACTGTCTGTTCCTTTATTACCACCACCTGTGCAGCTTTAAAGACAGAAGAATGTGAGCACACAGCACAGAGCTGGCTTCTGTCTAAAGGGGGCGCTGTCCTTGTTGGGAAGTTTCCAAGAAAAGGCTGGTAGTTGGCCATCAGGGAGCTCAGGCATTTGGATGAGAGCTTGGCTTCTAAGATCTCCAAGTTTATGGCTCTGCTATCTTTGGATTGTTCTTTATGAGAATTAAACTTCCAACCGTGGCCTCTTAAGAATTCAATTCTATCAGCTAATCAGCACCTAACTCCAAATCTTTGCAAAGATCCAGGGGAAAACTTACTTTTTAAAAACTGGTCTTGTTTAAGCTAAACAGTTGTTTCGCTTATGAAAATACGAAGTCCATAGTCTTCACGGACTGGTGTATTTTAAGGCATTTAGTTCCAATTTCAGCTACAAAAGTTCTGTTGAAATCCACTGAATTTGCACAAATTTGAAATGTACTCAAGGCTGAGTTTTGATATCCATTCCTTTCTAGAGGTTGGGAGAAACTTTTTGCAGATATAATGAAAACAAGGAGTCAGTATATTTTACTTTTTGGGCTTCAGAAGCAAGGTTGCTTTTTGGGGCAGTTCAGAGGCCCTGGTCTCAAAACAGTCTTCCCTGGCACCATCATTATTGCGTGTTTGGATTCTGTTGACCTCCTCCTTTGAATTGAAGAATTAGGTCATAACTCATGAGCAGTGTTGACTAGGTCCACCAGCTTGGAGAAAAGAGGGGATCTTTGTCTCTAAGCATGTGACAACCGTCACCATGTTTTTCCTAGTACTGAGATGGAACTCAGGGCTTTGCACTGAGCTATATCCTCAGCTTATTTCCTTTTATATTTTGAGATAGGATCTTGCTAAGTTTCCCAAGCTGACCTGGAACTTGTGATCCTCCTGCTGCAGCCTCCTGAGTAGCTGGGATTATAGGTATGCATTACCATATGTGCCACAGCCATTACTAAGGGCCATCTAGAACCAGGAAGAGAACTCAATAAAGGCTCAAGTCTGTCTTCAGGTGTGCACCCTCATCATTGGGAATGAGACCAGGATTGGGGGCTGGGTCATCAGTGACCAGAGGCCCTCCCCCTTTATATGAGAGCTTGATCTCCAATGACCTTTCCAAGATCTTATTCAAAGCCAAATTCTGGAAGAGTCATCCTAAATTCTGTTTAACTGACATGCTAGTTTGGGAGTTCTGAGAGCAAGAAGTAAGAAATCGCGGAAGCTCTGTTTAATGAGGGACAGTGGCCTAGGGCATAGTCCTCCTATGGTGGTCCCAGTGCCTGAAGTACCGGTGCACCAGCACTGACGATGCTGTGTGCCAGCGATTCTGAGGTTGGTGCACTGTCATATCTCTGCCTGTGCCATGTGTCTCAGTTATGCTCAGTCAGCAACGAAGACTGGAGTTCACTGTATCTCTTAAACAAATGTATATGGTCCTTACTATGTTCTAGATCACTTACAAAAGTTGCTACCATAAGAATCCAATGACAGAGATAAAATTTTCATCCTGTTTATGGGTTAAACAATGGAGATACCTGTAAGTAACTCAGCAGAGTCCCACTGTGGCAGAGCTGGGGTTTGACCAGGCTTTCTGACAGCAGGGTTTGTACACTTAACTCCCATGTTGGATTTCCCCACAAAATGCTTCATGCAGCCCTCTGCTCTCCCTCTTTTATTTATCTTTGACCTGAGCTCAGGGTCTTGAGCATGCTGGGCAGGCACTCCAGCCCTGAGCTGCAGCCCAGCCCCCATGTTCTTTTTTCGTTCTTGTTGATTTAGAGGAAGAAGTCTCAGGGTTTATCATTATACTTTATTGCCCTCTCTGAGGGCAGAGAACACAAGCTGTTGATACCCAGTGCCTAGTGTAGTGCCTGGTGCACACAGATACTCAAATATTTGTGGAATGAATGAGAGAGTGAGGGCGTGATGTGAATAAACAGGAGGAAGGCCACAGAAACGCCTTCCTCTGCTCGAGAGTACAGAGACAGAAGTGACTGCATGGTACCTCTTATGCAAAAACTTTCACTTCGAAAAGTTCAGAAACATACATTTGGAGGCAAGGATATTGTTTGAAGCAGCATCAACATTTTATCCCCTGTTTTGTGCTCACTGATATTTTAATGAATAATTGCATTGCGATGGCACTAACGCCCCCAAGGGCCCCCAATGTCAAATTCTCACCTGTCATGTAACAGGGAAGGAGCAGAACAGCGAAGCAGAAATTTCACTGAATCATGGCTTTAGTGTGTGACTTGGATTCAATGCCCTTTACAGAGAGACATTGAGACTCACAGACCTGTCATGGGGAGTAGAAAGAAAAGCTTGAGTCTGCCTGAGACGATATTTGGGTGCAGTGAACACAAACTCATGCAGACAAGCTCAAATAAAAAGAGAGTTCTTCAAAAAGCAATGAGAGGAAGCTGGGCATGGGGGCTCATGCCTGTAATCCCCCCACTAGGAAGGCTGAGGCAGGAGGATCATTGTAAGTTTGAGACCAGCCTAGACTACAAAGTAAGCTCAAGGCCAGTCTGAACTGCATAATGAGACCCTGTCTCAAAAATGACAAAAAATAAAAAATTTTAAAAAGCAACGAGAAAGCGTTTGACATTCAACCAGAGATATAGCTCAGGGGTACTGCCTGCCTGGCAGGTGCAAGATCCTGAGTTCAGTTCCCAGTACATTAATAAATACACAAATAAAATAAAGTTAAACTGTAGAAAGCCAGGAACAGCAACTCAGTGGTTAACAGCTCTGGATTGGAAAGGCCTGGATTTGAGTCACAAAACTGGCATGGCTGAATTCAAGATATTAAGTAAATGAATGCTTCTAGACCTTGTTGGCCCATCTAAAAAGTAGTGAGTGATTAAAATAGCTACTCTGTTGGGTTGTATAGATTCAAAAAGATGATTTGCTTAAAGCATTTGGATGACTGCCTGGCAGGTAGTAGGATCTCCATGGCCGTCAGCCCTTCTGATTATTCAGAAAGCAGGAACTGCTTACTGGCTCTATGGACCCCAAGGGCATCAGCTCTGTGACCCTCCCTGCAGACTGGCTGCCTGTTCAGCATGGTGACACAGTGATGTCACCAAGGTTCCGGGTATGTCTGTCTTTCTCTACTGCCTTTCCTAGGGTGATTTTCATCCTCAGTTTGCTCCTCATGGTCACAGCGTGGCTGCAACAGTGGCAGGTATCACATCTTCATACAACCTCATCTAAGGACGGAAAGGAGTCCCAGTTTGGTGCTTTTTATCAAGAATGAGATTAAGGAAAGGAGGTGAGGGTGTAGCTCAGCGGCACAGCACTTGCAGAGGAGGCCCTACCTTTGATGTTCATTTGAATAAGGAACATTTTCGCAAAAATCCCCTTGCCAATTTTGCTTTGGGTCAGATCTTGTTATTTGGATTGTGCTATAACCACGCCTACAGTAGGAACTGCCTGGGAGTAAGATTATGGTGACTGGGTAGATCAAGAACAATTCATCCTCTAGGGCCACAGAAGGATCCACCTTCCTGAGTACACTGTCATCTGATACAGCAGTGGAATCAGAATTATATTGGAGAGAAAATCAGACAGGAGGCCCTGCCTTCTCAGTCACAGGGCCTGTCTCAGACCAGTGCGTCTAAGCCAGGCAAACTGGAATCCTTTGACAGGATTCACCATACTGGAGTCTAGGGAAAGGCAGAGCTGTCTTTGTGTTGCAGCCCTAACCTGGGATAAGGTGTACCTGCAGCTCTCCACTCTGGCTTTTTTTCTGTGTGTGCTGCCCTGCTGTGAATTCTACTGGTTTTAAAAGTGAGGGATGTGCTGTGACCCTGCTGGTCTTAGAGACAAGTGAGGGATGTGGTTTTTCACTGGCATATCAGTAGCCTGGGTATCCAGATGTCATTAAGAGAGGTATTGAGAAAGACTCCCCCCACCAAAGGATGGTACGTAATACAGTGGCAGTGAGGAAGACCTGACATTTTTCATTCTCTAAGGCCATCTCTATCTCTGGCTTTCATAAGAAATTCTTTTTTGTTTAAATTTCTTTATGGGGTCAACACCACTTGTCCCACTTACAATGATAACCAATACATTTTCCCAGGCTTCTGGAATGCTCTTCTTCTTCCATACCCATCAGCAAGAGGAAGTGTTGGGCTCTCCTCCCTGTACCCCCGCCTCCTCCAGCTCTAGACATTGTCACTTGGCTAACACAGCTTGTGTCTGGTTCCTCCCCACTCACTCATTGCTACGGCTCCGCTCATTGGGCTGCCTCACCCTTCAGCAGGGGCTTCATTGGGACTGAGTCCTCCTAGAACAGGTGTGAACAGGGAGACCGATGACTACATCAAAGGCCACCCAATTGAAAAGTATATTTTTCATAAGCAGAGTGACTGGATTTCAGATGACAGATGCCTTTGATGGGGACTTAGGGTCTGGCTCCTCTCCTCCCTTTGGCTGACTTAAGTAAGAGACAGAAAGCCCAACTTTGCATCAGTGGAGAATTAGCAGCAATGTGAGAAGTGATCCAGAGAGATGAATGAAGTTAACAAAATCTGTGGCCATCAGGAGCAGGATGATTGGACTATGGCAGGTAGAAATGTGAGCTGTCCAGGCTGTGGTTTGGGAAGTACATTAGTTCTTTTTTAAATTTTGTTTTTTTTGTTTTTTTTGTTTTTTGGTGCTGGGGATCGAACTCATGACCTCGCGTTTGGCAAGCAGGCACTTACACCACTGAGCTAAACCCGGAGCCCCATGCTTTCTACATTTTTAAAAATTCATCTTTACATTTATTATGAAAAGGTTCAAACTTTTGTGAAAGTAGACTCACCTAGGTTTTGTTCCCTTCCCTCTAGCAGGTGACTTTTGTTAGGCAGATCAAGATGAGGAAGAGACAAAAGAAGTGAAGCACAGACTGTTCAGTGGCAGGTGTATTAGTGAACTTGTCAGGAGGGGACAGGAAGTTGAAATCTAAGATGTTTGTTCTCCTTACTCATAGGTTAATGAAATAATTGGTAAATCAGATCTGGCTTCTAGCTATTTGAGCAGGGATTATGTAATTTGAGGAGGCAGATCTCATGGCCTAATCTCCAAATTCCTGGAGGTGGAGGCACTGGAAAGCCTCCAGCTTGCACAGTGACAAGTCTGAGAGAGGAAGGGCAGCATTAATTTGGCATTCAGCAGCCATCTACCACCAGCAAGGCAGATCTGAATGACAGGACCCTTGCTTTTGGCTGCCTTTTGGAAGGTGGTTTTGAAGATGCTGGGTCTGGAGAAAAGGAAACGAGAAAGGGAAGGGCAGCCCAAGGGAGAAGAGGGCTGCCCTGAGGTGCTGGGCAGGGGACCACAGAGGCCAGCTCTATCTGGAGAGTGACCAGCTGCTGGGGCAAGGGGAGCAATGTGGCTTCTGGCTTCTGGCTTCAGCTATTCGGTGGAAGGTTATCGCCAGCCAGCCAAGGCTGATAAACCCCAGAACTTTGACACAGTGTGTGGTAAGGTGTTAACTGTTGAATAATAATACAAAAAGTGCCTTATATAAGCATTGTGGTTAAAGGTTAAAAGGAAGACTTCAGTAATGACTTTTACAACTGAGGAAAAACACTGGTCTTGAGCTGTATCCCTACAGAGAATGGCCAGTGGTTGAGGAAAGAAATCATAGCTGTCTTTTGGGCTTGAGTGTCTTTAAATACAGCAGAAAACCAGGCCGTTCTAGAGAGGACAGGAAGCAGTCCTCAGCACCAGAAGACTCACTCATCACCCTTCTTCTCTCCTTCAGGAGTGAAATGAAAGAAACCCAGAGCACCCCAACTGCTTTTCCCATTTTTTCAGAGAAAGCAGTGTTTAGCTTGGCTTGGTTGTTGATGATGGACATGTCAGCCTGTTCCTCATATGACCCTGTGTTTGTCCTGATGGTTAATAGTCAGGTCTGAGTTAAGTTCATCACCTTCTGTCACTTTGGGCGGAATCCTTGTCTCTATGAACTTCATCTGCAAGCTTCTTCACAGAGCTATGGACATTAAGGGACAAGAAAGTAAGATGCTTGGTGTGAGGCCTGGTAGGCACGTGTGGTCACAAGCAGTGGTGGCAGAAGCAGTCACTGTTGCTGTCGTTGTTAATGCTAGTTTTAGACACCAAGCAAAGGTGGGATTTGTATTTTCAGCCTTTAGGGATTCCTTGGGCCTGCAGCAATTATATGGCAACTGTATACCCATCCCCATGGGCTGGCCTGTCCTGAGGAAAAGGGGTGCCATGCTGAGCAAGTCAGAGAGCAGGCGACACCTCTCCCCTGCTCTTTCCTTCTGTGCCTTGAGACTCCACACTTGCATACACATACTAGGACAGAGAAGCGCGTCACTAGACAACAGAACCACAGGCAAGAGGAACTGTGGCATTCTTGGTTTTCATGCAGCCAAGTGGCTTCTGTAGGGTCAGAGGCCGGGGAAGCTATACTGACAATTACATTAATAATTCATCAAAGAATATTTACTGTTAACTACCAGCCTATGCCTTTGGCAGCTATAGCACCTGAAGAAATGTGCTTCAAGTTTCTTATCAAGACACAGTCTTGATAAAACACTTGATGACTCTGACTTCTGTCATGGCTCTGGAATGTCCCCGATTAGTCCTGCCAGTTTTCATTGCCCATAGGTGTGACATGGAAATTTTTGTAAATGCCCCCACACATTTAAAGTGCTGTTATGCTGCAGCACTGTGATTGAAGCAAGCGTGTTTGTATCTCGGCTGTGGAAGGGGGTGGGAATCCAGGACAGGCCTTATTACAGGCTTGCAATAGGAGTGCGTGTTTAAGCACGAAGTGTTACTGTTTTTGATTGTCACAGAATCTTCATCAAGCAACCATGAGAATCACCCTTATTGATGACTGGACAAAGTAGAGAGTCTGTATTTTTACACATTTTCTTTTCTTTCTTTTTTTTGTACCGGTGATTAAACTTCTGGCCTTGTACTTGCCAGGCAGGCGCTTGTGCTACTGAATCCCTACCTGAGAGTCTGTATTTTTATACTAGTCTAAATGTGTTATGCCTTCAAGAAGGAAAAAAAGTTTTTAAAATGTCCAAAACTAGTTAACAACCAGAAATGATGGTGCACGAGTGTAATCCCATCACTCAGGAGGCAGAGACAGGAGGATCACATTTTCAAGCCAAGCCTGGGCAATTTAATGACTTACAGAGACTCTATCTCTACACAAAAAATTGAAAGAAAAAAAAAAGGAAGAACTGGGGTTGTAGCTCAGTGCAAAGGACTGAGTTCAATCCCTAGTATCTCAAAAAGCAAAAATTAGCCAAACAAAAAATATACAAATAGAAATATAAATTCATAGTAACTACTGCAGCCACATGTTAATTTTCATGGTTTTCTTCCCTGTAGAAAGGTTTTTCTTTATCTATGAAAGATTAGCCAGATCTGGGGCTGACTAGTGAAGGTGTATTGGTATATAGTATGCAAAACAAAATTTAATGACAGTAAGTAATCTTTTCTCAAAGAGAAAAAGCCCATAACTTTTATTAATACTTACATGTGTTGGGACTCACAGAGAATGGGCTGTTAGAATGGAACAGGTTAAATTCAGGGGCTTGTTTACCCTGTGAGGAAGAAGGAAAAAAAGTTTGGGCTTATTAAATGGCTTCTGGGAGTCCGTGATTTGGATGGATTGAAGCAGAATGTAGTGACTGGATCTACATGCTGGATCCTCAGACTTTGAAATGGGCCAGTTGTCTACGGCCATACCACCCTGAACGTGCCTGATCTCATCTGAAATGGACCAGTTTCCCACAAAATAGATCCAGAACACCAGTTATAGAAGGGGCCCTGTGTACCCAAGCCTGTGTGACACTACAAGAAAAGTTCGAAATGACTTTAGAAAATGCTAATTAGATCTTTAAAATAATTTGGCTGAGGAGGTAATTTTGTCGTGTGTGTGTGTGTGTGTGTGTGTGTGTGTGTGTGTGGTGCGGGGGGGCTCAAACCCAGGGCCTTTACGTGGTAGGCTAGTAGAATTCTACCACTGAGCTACACCCTAGCTTGTAATTTTGTTCTTTTTTTCCTGTCTTCAAATAAGAAGGAAGTGTGGAAATCTCTGGGTAGGTAACAGAAGGTAAGGGCTGTGGTACAGAAGCATCTTGGTATTTGGTGACAATAGTAGCCCTTCTGTCCCTGGCATGGGGAGATGATAGGGCACCTTGCTCAAAGGGCAGCGTGAGTTTGAGTTTAGGCAAATGAAGCAAAAGCAGAGGGCTTCACCTCAGTCCCAGCTGCCTTTAGCTCAACTTAGTCCTCACTAATGTGTGTGGAGCACATTTAGGGGTTCACGTTCCACCCTTCAGCACAGGCTCAGGTAGTGCATGAAAACAGGAGCTCAGCTGGCCAAATTTTGCTATTAACATTCAGATATTGTCTTCATTTGTAGTACAGCTTTATTGCCAATGTCGGCACTGACCTCGGGATTGCTTTTTGCACAGGGCGAAGGGTAATACTCTCTACCATTACTTGAGATCCTTGTGTTCCTCTAACTCGGCCTACAGGAAACCACATTACATTACTTTTAGTTGTGATAAAAGCTCGTGTGTCCTCAGATGCTACCATGGAGCACTGTGCAGATAGGTATGAGTCAGGAGGGTAAGCGCTGGAGCCCAGTAGCCTGGGTTCAAATTCTGGCCATGCCACCAACATCCATGACTACGCAACCTGGGGTAGTCCTCCTCCCCACCGGTGCTTACCTTCAAAATGAGGATAACAGTCATAGTGTTTTCCTCAGAGTGACTAGAAGTATTAGAAGGGCTAATGCACATAACTAGCGCACAGGAGTTAACTAGCACTCTAGAGTTAATTTTGTTAGTGGTTTTTATTATCATTAGCACCACTATTGCATTGTATTTGTAATTTTATATTTTTACTAAGCATGGAAATGATGACTGGATCATCACAAGTCCAATGTGGTTTAAAAGTACCTAGTTTTAATTACCTCATGTTCCCTGAGGTGATGATTTTAAAATTTATTTTTTAGCAGTACTGGGAATGAAACCTGGATGCAGAGCCTTTCTACTGAGATACATTCCCTTCTCATTTTTAAAAATTTTTGAGACAGGGTCCCAGTCAGTCACTAAGTTGCCTAGGCTGGGTTCGAACTTGTGATCCTCCTGCCTCAGCCTCCTGCCTCAGAGTGCTGGGATTACAGGTGTGCACTTCCATTCCTGGCTAATAGGGGTCTTTTAGAAATCCATGCTTTTGAGTTAACGGGACAGAGGTTTATTAATTTATGGCCAAAGGCTCTGAGTTCATATGCAGTATGACTATAGGAAATACTGGATAAAGACCAACAGTGGAGATCCCTTCTTTCCATTACACTTTAGGACTCAGGCAGCAGAACCTCTGTGGAAGAAAAAGCTTTCTGCTGGTTTAGCTGATGTCATTAATACTTGTTGTCGGATGATTTCGCTTCAAAGGATGCTATTAACTATATTACGGGTATATTTATGCCAAGTTGCTGACAGGTGGTATTTATTATATTTATCTTTCTAAAGCAAGATAAAATCAAAATGCTATACACAAATAGGTGGAGATGGCTTTATAGCTTTGGCTGTTCAATTTATTTCCTAGAAACGTATCTCACTTGCCCTCCTAAGTAAAGACACATGATTGCTTTTGAGCTTATCTGCATTTAGCCTGGTATCTAAATTGCTTGTGTTATTTCAGTAAACAAAGATGCTTGATCAAAATGATCTCTTGACAGTTTGAATTTCCTTATTAAAATGAGAACTAGCCACCTAAAGAATGCCTTGAGAAGTGTTAGAAATCATTGCTTCTCAAGCATGGATGCTGATAATTATTAAAGTCTGAAATATTTGAACTGTAACCCCATAAAGCAGTATAGGAAAGGAGAAGAGTAAGGATGTAGAAGTAGTGAAACTAAATTTTATGAGACAAAAGTGATACTGCATTCAAAATCAGAGGTCTGTGAATTACATTCTGTTGTGTGTGGCCTGAACTTCTAATAAACAAATAGTTGCCCAGATATAAAAATCTAAGGAGTCACTTATCTATAAACCAAAAATGTGAACTAGTTGATCTCCAGGGTACATTTTGTCTCTAAAATGTCAAAATCAATTTAATGTGTTTTTCTGAATTGGAGTCCTCAAGGGTCAGAGTCAATGTACTTTTGATATAGTGCTGGACAAAGTGTTGCTCGTAAACATTAAACCAATCTGGATTTGAATACTCTTTTATATAAGTCAAACATGGGCTCTAGAAGTGACATCCCCATGGTGATAAAAGCATCAGCATGAGAGATGTGTAGAAAGATTTGTTGTAGGAGGACCAGTTGGCCTTATTCATGATGACCTCAATGGTGTGGGTGCAGCGGTGCAGTTAAAGGCCTTGACAGCGGCATCAGAGTAAACTTTAATTAAAAACACTGGTGGCGAGATCAAGAGCTGAAAGGTACCCAGGAAACAATTCAGTGACATCCAGCCCAGGAGAGAGAGCTCTTGAAGCTCCATTTTATTGCATGACATTGGGAGAAAGGATTATTCATTATAAGAATTCTTAAAAAGTTACAAAAATAACGTTCCACATTAGATTTGAATTTGACAGGTATTGTGGCCTCCACATATTCAACTCCATCCCAGTAGTCACAGAGCCAACAGATTATATCCATTTCCCCTAACTTGGGCAAGCAGAAATTACAACAATCTTGAA